>JAVJIF010013760.1:0-105188 GCA_038442645.1 Agave tequilana
AAACGTATCACAGATGAACATCGGTGGTGGGCAGTCTTGTCGGAGTAGTGGGGCGGGTAGCGGGTAGGTTTGGTGGGCTTTCTTGTCAGAACAAAACACAACCGCCACCCTCTCTCTCGTGTTTTGATTTTGATTTTGATTATCTTCTTCCAATTCTCTCTATTCTTCTTCAAGACGAAATCTTTTGTCCTTTGGCTAGATATGGCAACCGCGGCGTCCGCGGCAGCAGCCACTATTGTGGCGGCCAAATCAGCAACTTTGCCGATGAAGAAGAAGAATACCACAGCGATCATCGCCATGAGGCCTGGATCCTCACGGATTGCCCTGGTGAGAGCTTCGGCGTCGGCGGAGAAGAGCGGGAGCAGCAGCGCTAGTGGTGGACTCCCCGGCGGCAGCGGCGTCGGCGGCGATGGAGGAGGAGGAGGAGGAGGAGGAGGGAAGAAGGGAGTCCCTAATAACTCAAAGTATGTGGTTCGTTTAGACAAGGCCACCTCTGGCCTCACTCGCCCCCTCGCCGAGATCCTCAGGGATCTCAACAAGAGAGTCCCCGACAACATCATCAATCATGACGACAACTCCATCCCTTGGTAACCAACCAACCAACCACTGATTCCTTTCTCCCTTAATTTCTATTTAGTATCATGAATCTCTTGCTCTTGATCTGGGTCTAGATCCAATTTTGCATACTGACCAATATTGCAGAATTAAGCAAGAGATATTTGGTTTTCTTTGGATTTCGTTCCCCTTTTCATACTTGTGTCAAAAAAATGACATTCTTGATGTTGTTGTACAGGTACCATGCCAACAGAATGCTGAGCTTCTATGCCCCAGGTGATTTTTTTTCTTTTTTTTTTTTGTTCTTCGTTTAAGATCCTTACGCTTGTCAACTGTTTCTTTCCTGGTCCTTTTTTCCCAATAGTCCATCATCAACAAATTATTCGTTCTACAACCCCAATTTTCTGGAACTTACTAGATTGCCCACCTTCTAGCTTGCATTTTCTGCTTGGCTTATGACTTGTTGGTTGCTTTTCCCGCTTGAAAGTCAAGCTGAAAGTATGAAATTCTTCTAGTTGATCTTTCACGAACAATCTATCAGCAGTCTTCATAAATAGGTAACTTTTCTCTGGATTTTTGAATTGCTGTCGAACTTATAACAAGGGAGAGTTTGATGTGCCTTTCTCCCTATACTTCCAAGTTCCAATATATAGCCGGTTTTCCTTGATTGCTTGGATTCTTGATTGCTTGGATTCTTATGGAGTTTATATCTTTAATCAACTATTTTTTAAGCATGTTTGCGAATCTTTACTCACAGCTAGTTCTATGTGAATCCCCTTTTAGCATTTGTTATTGATTCATTTTCAGCAAGGCTGTTCCGGAGAAATTGTCCTTTTAAAATTAACTATTGTTCACATAAAATTTTGTCTGTATATGCTACTCAACCTCGTCTCCTTATCTTATGAAATTGATGGCCAATTTCTAATGTTTTTTATGGCTATCATTTGCATAACTAAGAATGTTTCTCACATTCCTAATAATCCTTTATTTTTATTTTTTGAGAATAAACCATATCCTGGTGCAAGTGGGATTTGAATCCAGACCTCTTACCTACTATAAAGTGGCTTTACCATTGTGCTATAGTGGCACTTGCAAACAATCCCTTTCTTATATTTGTTTACGGGTGTTTGCAAATTCCAGCATATGGTTTTATTAGCTAGTGTCTCTAATGTCATTGACTGAATTCTTAAAACGAGATTATTTTTTTTCCTCGAGTAGAATATTAGTGATTCCTATTGCAATCCAAGTGCCTACCTATAAGTCCTTTAATCTTATTGTTATGACTATATTCTCAAGGTTGGTGTGGAGAGATACGGGATGTGATATATACAGACAACAAAAGTGTGACAGTCCTATATCGTCTCACGATACGAGGATGTGATGGAGAGGTAACTTCTGCAACCTAATTCCTTTTCCATGCATATTTCCTTCAAATCTTACTAACTATATCTAGAGGCGACTGCTTGGGCTTGAACCACCTAATTCTAATCCACAGTTGACATAATTATATTAGTTATTACTTATTAAAAATTCCATTAGCACAAAGGAGTTGCCTATATTCATGGTTGTAATTATTATTTCTATTTGGCTTGCTTCAACAACTTAAGCTATATATTCTTTGCAGCTGATTTCCCCCGTTTCATCTTGGTCATTACTTCATTAACAGAGAACCAGTTTCAGCTACCTATGTCAAACAATTGAATTTTGCTTCATTCTTATATTGTATAGGTTTTCCCTGTTTTTCATAAAGTTCATAGTGTTCTCACTAGATAGCTCATTCATATAGGCACCTTATTATATACTTACAAAATTAAGCACTACTCTGAATGAAGTTGGTTTGTCATCTAGTTCTTCCTTGGAATTGGCTGTTATTGCGTAAAAAAATCTAACCAAGTATGAATCCAAGGCAAACATAGAGATCTCCTTAGTGGGCTAGCCTCGCTGGTTTTTAGGTAACTTATGTCCTTAGAGTTTATAACCATGCAGAGAAAGTTGTGATGCTCTTCAGTAGGCTTCTTAAATCAGACCCAGTTATATGATCACTTTCAGGTTGGTGAGTGCAACCGTAATAAGCAGAAAATAAAGTAAAGCATTAAAGGTAAACAAAATGAAATAATGCAAAAAAAAGGAATCAGAAAATAAACTTCAGTATCTCAGAAGTAAGCAAGCATAAAAGCTAAATTGTGTGCATGGTAAATGGTGCAGGATGAGCAAATCTGGGAGGGGATAACAGCGGGAAAAATTTAATTGCATTGCGATTAGAGTAATGCCAGACATACAGGAGACAAAATAATTGGTCAAGAAGTGTTGAAGAGTAAATCTAGGAGTACAAGTTTAAGAAAGTAAATGTTATAATCTCCAGGTCCACGAGAAGTAAAGGTACAGCAAATGAGATTAAAAAAATTGGTCATTTTGGAAGGGATTTTATTCTCTGTCTTTCTTCTACTTAAATCCTGGATTAATGTCTTTCCAACAGTGTTTGTAGAATTTAATGCAATGATGTTCTTGCAGTCGCTCAGACTTGGGCATGCACAAAAGCCTTAACCTCTGGCATATTAGCCCTCTGCTGCTGTGCCGGTAGCAACCATTTATTTTACTGATGACTCCTCTTCCAACATTATATGCCAATTCGATCAATCTTCAGTCTTCTATCACCTCTCACATGAACTCCGTCACCCTAAAATAATTTAGGCATCTACTGATGTGACTTTCCTATGCTCAACCTAACACCCAAGCTCCCTAACTGACAGTTGGACTATTTATACACTGTTAGATAAGTGTTTAACCATAGGATAGGCGGGGGGAGAAAGAGAAGAAGAAGAAGAAAGGAAAAGGATGACAAAGGACAGAGTAGAAAAAATATTCTACCCAGGAAAAAAGAAAATTTTGAGGTACTTTTGACTAAATTTGCAAGAAATTACAGAAACTTAATAAAGTATAGTTCATCCTGGATTGTGATTCCTTTCTCTTATAGTTTTATGTTTATTTCTAATCCTCACGGAAAGAAATATATTTATTATTTATTGTTCTATTTGGCATATGGTCAAATAGATCTAGAGACATAAAATGAGTTGGAGGGACTTTTTTATAATGGCTCCAGGGTTACACCACATAACTTCACAAGTTTAGGAGTTTAGTCCAAATAGGTTTTTGAACCAGGGTCTTAAACAAAATTTTCAGTCTTTGTTACCCATTCTAAGAAATTGGGGTTTTGGAAGTGGATTTTTAAGGATGCATTTATGATATTTATGCTATTTATGTACGTAATCAAGAAATTTTAGAATAAATTGCAGATTTTGTATCTTATCATTTCTAGAGTACTCATAAATATTCATACATTAGACCTATTGTATCCATATTCAACTGAAGCAGCATTCACGTGAAATATATTAAGCGTGGATTGATGAATCAGCTGATTCCGATACGAATTGCCCGTTCATATCAGAATCGGCCGAGACTGATATGAAATCTGAGTGAGAAAATCGATTTCGGCCTCGATGTTGTGGAATCGGTTCGGAAAAAGTAAAATGGCCAAGCGATTCGAGTTTGTTCGAAAGTAGATTTTTTTTTTAAAAAAAAAATATGGGACGAGTGGAGAGAGAGGGAGCGAGAGGCTAGGCGCCGGCAGCAGGGTCGATGCGGTCGGGATCAAGGTTGGGTTCTCTTGATAGAGAAGAGGACTACGAGATAGAGGCGAGCGGGACACGTTAGATCGGGGTTGGGTTCCTCGACAGCGAAGAGAACAACTGGAGGTGGCAGGCGTCAGGGATGAGGATGGTGCCGAGCGGGAGAGGAGAGGGGAGACGTCTTGAGAGGGGAGAGAGAAGGAACAGAGCTAGGGTTGTAGTCGATGACGTCACTTAGATGTTGGAGAGAGAGAGAGAGAGCAATTTGGGGTTGCTGGAGGTGGGGGGCCACACTTTGGAAAAGTTGAGATTTTTTTTTTTTCAAAATTGAAATCTTTTACTCTAGATTTAATCTCAGGTCGATCTTCGGCTGAGATTTGACCACCTCATCGCATGTGAGGTACATTTTCCTCTATATATAGTATTTAATAAAAATATGAATAGTCGGTGAGCAAAAATAATTATTTAATTTATTAGCATAAATATAGTTAATTAACTATCTAATGAAATAATATTTAATTTGTTTATCAACACTTAGAAAAAACATAAAACTTAACTTTATTAGAAAAAATATTATCTAATTAATTTATCTACTTTTTCATTAAAATACTTTATGTATATACATTTTATCTTTATATCAGCTAATGTGTTTTATAAACTTTGCCAACATGTGATTTATCAATTATGTTCAAAAATATGTCAAAATGTTGCTTATTATCTAAATAATTTTAAAATAATTTAAATTAATTTTCTAAAACTTTTTTTTTTACCGATTCCGATATTACAGAGACGGTTCAGCGGATTCTGATACTACCAATTGTCGGCCGATTCCGATACCAATTTCAAGATTTCAAACCTTGGTATCAAGATTCATAAACAATTTAAACAATTTTAAGTATCCAGTCAACGCCAAATTCAAAACCGAACCAAGGCAACAAGAAGTGCAGACTAGGTTCACATGATATCGCAAAGTTCGTTGGTTTGTATTCGAGGATGACTGTATCCCTTGGGGTTTTCCCCTTCACCTCCTTTGTGTCTCAGCATATTGAAATTTGTTTCTCTCATCTGTATACAATTTTGGACGGCTTCTTAGCTGTTTAATACTAAAACATAAGATGCAATGATACTGAAGCTGCTCATCTTGGAAGAAGTACAATTCCTACTTCCCCACCAGCATGTTGCTTAATTGCTGGAAAACAGGCAATTGCAGGTGAAAGATTTGATCAACTTGCAGTAAGTCTATTATTATATGCTATCAACTTGCAGTAAGTCTATTATTATATGCTGTTTGAACCTCACGATCACCGAAGAATCCATCTTTTATGCAGTGGAAACTGAAGGTGCTTAACACTTACATCTTGGTCAGGCAAGCATTTGTCTGATGATCAGTTCAGTGACTACTGAAACACAGGAACTAAAAGGCCTATCATCATCTGTCCTGAAAAACATGCACTGATCTCTTCCTAAATACATTTTTTTAAAAAGAAAGAGGCATATATTCAGCTGAAAATTTTTATAAAAAAAAAAAAAAAAATTCAGTTTTATGTGGTCATAAAGGCCATACAAGTAGAGATAGTCTAACCTCACATAGTAACAGCTTGACCCCAATATGATAAAAACTAGGATCTGAACATTGAAGATAATTGTTGTCTTACTGGCCATAGAGATGTCCTTTCATATTCTTCGAGTCTTAGAAATGCAGTCAAACTAGGAGTGATATATTGATCGGGTGACAAATAATTGCATGTTTCAATCAAGTTTTCCGATTTCTGTTTACTCTTGTTCTTATGTGTATTTCACTGACGCAGGCACACCGAGAGTCCACAGGGACAGTGTCTTTAAATGATATTCGCTTCGAGGACCCTGTTGCAGCAGCAGAAGAACTAGCCTTTTGTCGAGCCTGTGCTCGATTTGGTTTTGGCTTGTACCTGTATCATGAAGATGAGACCCCGTAGTAGGCAATGAATTGAGTTCTCGAGAAATAATCTGCAAGCGCAAGGAATGAACTTCGAGCTGAAGTGCCCACAGAAAATGTTCTCTCTGTGTCCTCTCTGGATGCATGTTTCTGGAAGATACCAAATTTCTGCTGGCCCTTTTTCATGGTCGAGTAAATTGGATGGTCAGGCTCTGAAATTTTAAAATTGCTTCCTTTTGTGAGCCAAAATAAATGTCCAATTCTATATTTGCTGAGAAACCTGTTGGATATTTAGTTAGTCAAATCAATAAGGGGATGGCTGTTACACACATTTTGTGGTGATTAATGGTTCGAAATAAGGAAGAAAACTGTTTTCGTAGCTTTGAATTTATGTTTTTATTAAAATTTTCCAGCTTCAAGAATCCTTTTTGAGAGGGGAGAGTGGGTAAAGGCTCCCGTGTTCCATTAAAAAGATTTTAGTGAACACCTCAGAGAGTAAAAACACAAAAGTAATGTCATAAATATGTAATAGAAAGATTGCATAAATGGATAATTAGGGAAAATGTCCTAGAATTATAATTGCAAATGTCAGAAACAGCCTCGTCCCTACTAAAAGCAAGAGGTTGAACTTAAAATACTTGCGTAAAATAAATGAATAAGAAAAAAAAGGAGGCCATCCAAACATTTTTCTTTTTAACTTCAAAAGGGTTTTTTTGAACATATCTTTACATACTGCATGATTTACTCAATTCTTCTACGAGATATTGTCACTATACATTTTCTCTACCGTATATTCTTCTTTTCTTGATTCTCATATATGCAAATTGGAGACTGTACAAATGTACAATGGACAAGAGCTTCATTTCTGTACCAGATACTCGATTTACGATCTTGTTTGTGCTTATTAAATTATCCTTTTCCCCTTTGAAACATGCACGCTATCGATGTTTTGGGTAGGAATTTGAAAGCATCCATGTAGCAATCACATCGGCGAGCATTTCAACAACTTTCGAATTCTGTGCTCGAATAATTCCACTATCTGCACTGAATGTGCTACTCACTTCTTTGGCTACTGTCTCTAATGGTGTCCCAGTGGTTATATTGGCGAGAAACGCACCGCCTTGGTTCACAGCATCTGCCATTGCCGGTGGCACATCTGGGAAGACCTACAAAGAGGAAGACTAAAAGTGTTATCAGGCAGAAAACTCTAAATGATCAAAGCAAATCACCCTGATTTATGACTTTGTTACTTAATTATTATCTTTTCCTCAGATAAATTGAATAAAAAATTAATAAGAACAAGCGCGCACCTGTTGCAGTGGAAGTCTGTGATCTCCAGGAATAGATCGAATCGACATATCCAGCGAAGAACTTATGGCAGATTCAGAACTCAACAGCCGAGCTAATGTTGGAGTCTCGTCAATCATATCATCCTTAAACTTGATCAGGAGGTTTGTTGAGACACCATAATAAGATTTTATCTGTCGAAGAGATTGCAGCTAGGTCAACTTTTTGTAGTAAGACAGTCCTAAAATATTCCACTTCTAAACTTCTGTAGGGCATACAAGAAAAAAGGTGTTAGTTCCAATAAGGGAAAACAATTGGTCTTTTGGTTCTTTCTCAGGCAAATGCACTTTATAAGCAAAAAAAACCCTTTGCTAGCTCGTTGACCTAATTATGTGTCCTTATTTACGGTCCAATGTCGAATTATATACACTAACAGGATCAGTTATTTCATTTTCTAAATTTGCAATGCAAATTCCTCGTGTTTGTCAAGCATGATCAACCACCTCTCAGACAGCTAAACATCTTCATGTCCCGTCACTCATATTATATGCCATGAGTTTTTAAATTACCAAACAACATATGGTCTCATCTAACCTCAAGCTCTCCCACCATTCTAACTAGATAATTCTCCACAAAAAATTGAAAAACCCAATATCCATGGCAGATAAATAAACCTAATTGTAACAAAAACTTCGTTAGAAGTTTTACAAATACTGCAACAGAAATTCTCAAATATAAGTCACAGATGTGCATGACTAAGAATACACCATATTCTGCTCAAGATCTAGATCTCCCTACTAAAGCATCTGAACTTCTCTTCTCTTACTCCCCCATAAGCTCACAGCCTCAAGATTGACAAGATTTTTTAAGTCCTTTTCTATCGCCAAGACATCAGTAATCGGATTAACATCTTACAACAGTTGACGTTGCAATTAGTCCATCAAAAGATAGAGTTTGGCCTTATCCTCTTTCATGTAATTGAATTGACTTGCATCATAAACATATCATAATGAAGTTGCTCAGATTTTCATGGCTCATTAAATCTACTCTTTCTCAAGAAGATACAATCTACAAATAATTCAGAAAACATAAAATTTAAAATTTAACTTACATTTCACAAAAGAAGTAACGACCAAATCTTTTATCGGACCTCTGAATCCAGTCCAAAAAAGCTTTTTGCCAACGTTCCTAATTTGGATGATTCAACTTCCACTGCAGGCTTTTTGAATTGCTATCAACAACATATGCCAATACAATTTCTACCTTCTCGATCAGTTAAACTAATCAGTACACTAGTGCACATCCTGAATTAGAATTTTTTTTCCCCTAACCTTTTTCTGGACAAAAACACCGGGACATTTCATTTATGATAGTTTCATCTTAACAATGTTACACAATCTGAAGCCAAAAAGCTATGATTTGAAGACATGGGAATGAGTGTCTTACTCCGACACTGACGTGGGGTGTCGGACACGACAATTGTCTAAAATCCAAACACAAGGACACGGTCAAATATACAAATTTCTTCTAAATATATGCATAAATGAGTACGAATTATATGTATTGGGTTAATATTAATATACGAAAGAACTTAATTTTCATAAAACGATCTACAAAATAGATAAATTTTGTCAAAGACCATAATATACTACCTCTTATGCATGTTTTTTTTGAGGTAAATAATGGTTTACACATTTGTACAAAGACAAATGGACACGCATCTCGTGTCTGCGCATATTGGACATGCCAATTTTTGGGGTGGGAGAAGTGTCCCACAGATCATAGCGAAAAAGGAAAAAAAATTGTAGCACACGTATCCCTGTACTGACTTCTCTGTTGAGGCGTCCAATGATTGGTCAACACCCTATATGCGCCTCTCAACTTCACTGACCTGGCTTTTAGATCTATTATACATGTGAGATGTCCATGTCTAAATTATGTATGATAGACAAAGGAAAGATGATTATGTCTTGGTCATCTGTTTTAATGTGGCTCTCGCATTTCATTACTGTTCATCAAGTTACCCGGCATACAGTATACTTTAATTCTACTGATTTTAGATATTTATTCTCTAGCTTTTATATAGCCTAGCTCCGATATTATCTCATACTTCAATCTATCTGCAGCAGTATCTAAAAGTTTTGGCATTCCCGAGAATTCATCACTTCATCTACATAATAAGAATGCCATGAATAATCTGTGAACTGTACCAAGATGAAGAAAACAGTATTCTTGCATGCACAAGTCTTCTCTGCACTGTTTCTAAAAATTCCCTATCTCCATATGTGTTCTCATATTCTAGTGGAGAAGGAAGATACAAAAAATCCCAAATTTGTATCATATGAAGTCAAAATGAATAAAATTTCAGCTATAAATACTAAGTTGTCTCATGTGCTACTTAGTTTCTGCAAATAAAACCATAGAGAATCAAATATGTAAAGTTTAGGTTGAGTTCATCATGTGTGACCACATTATGGAATCCAGAAAAACCTTTGGTACAACATATTAGAAACATATGAGGAACTTGGCATGTTCAACCACATGCTTGCCATAAGAGATTGCGGATTGAAGGCAGGCTGCCAACAAACTAACAGGAATTTCTCCCCTGTAGGGGAGGGGAAAGGTGTGGTAGTTGTCATCTCATTTTTTTTTAAAAAAAGAAAAGAAAAGAAAAGAAAACATGCTAGAACCCTCAAATCTGTATGTTGAATAATTGAGAAAATAAATTGTCTACAGAGATCCGGTGGGAGTTGTCGTTCACATGCGATCACAAATTCCCACCCCTTGTGACGTCAAGGGATGGACCACCAGATTGGTACTGCCAACAATTTTGTCACTTCCCAAGTAAAAGCAATCGTCACACATGGGATATGTGTGAGAAGGGTGTCCAGCATATAATACTTCCAATGAACTCAAGAATCAATTAAACTACATTTTTTATCGTGGAAAAACTATATAGTAAAATGTGCTCGAGAAAGAGCAATTTCAAGACGATTGACCCTCTAGGAGTTCTCGCTCAGGGCATTGCAAACTCATCCCCATTGTGGGATACAATTGTCAACCTCTACAGCCAGTCTTACGAAGACACTTCATTTTTACGAAATATTTCGTCACGTCAGAAGACACTTGAATGTGGCATGACAATTGGACACCCTTATCCATGTCTCACCACTCACACAAGGCTCATATAAAGAGAAAAAGAAAGGATATCACTATACAACTAGTATCCACTGAGGTGGTGGAAACCGACCTCAGTGGAGGCAGGCGGCGTCGCATGATAAGGTTAGGGATTTGCTGGAGGAGGAGGAGGAGGAGGAGAGGAGGAGGGAGGAGGAAGGATGAGGGGAGAATGGGGAGGGGGAGGGCGCTGAGCGGAGGGGGAGGGAAGGAGAGGCGGCGAGGGACGGGTGCTGCTCTCTTTCTCTCTCTCCCACGGAGATGAAGACGGACGAACAGAGAATTTTTCTGAAAGAGTCACGGCAAAAAACCTCCCTTCGGTCAGTTTTGATAAAGGAAAGGAAGAAGGATCAAAAAAAAATTGGATGCATAAGAAAGGAATAAAAACAAAATTTGTTAAATTTTTTTTTTGGTCTTTTATGCCCTCTAATCATATCTTTTATGCATAAGAAAGGAATAATGTATCTTTTTTCTTTCTTTTTACTATGTCATGCTATGTAAACAAATAGTGTGAAAAGGAGGCTTATTAGTCCACTAAGTATGGAAAAAATATCTATTTATTGATCTATTCTACGCGTGTGCACCATATCCCTATATCCTACTTTTTAAAATTTGTCTAGGGGCACTCGGACACTTGACACATGTATCCCATGTCTATGTAGGTCTTTTAGGCCTAACAATTAACCATTAGACTATTCAGGACTAATCTGGGTCAAGAGGACTAATTAACACCCAACAGGCCCATTGCTGTTTGGGCCTCCATCTCGTAGTATTTCTTCTAACCGTCACCATTGATCACTCCACCATTAGGCTTCATCCCTCTCATGCAGAATCTGTTGGTGCGAGTGGGTCTTGGTGCTTCTCATCCAATATTGTTGTCAGTTCTTCAAAGCGCAAGGGCGATGAAGCTGTAGGCTATCCCTTTCACATTCATGAAACTCTGATTTCTAAGTTTACTACCAAGTTCTCTAACCAAGTTGTTAGACTTTCTACGAAGAACAAGGAATCTAAGGTTAGATCTAACTCTCATGTTCTCCCTCTGTTAGCTGAATTTCTATCGACATCTCTATTGAACAAATTGCCCTTTTGATGGGTGTTTTCCAGTATGGCTTCAATGATGACAGTAGCTTGGTAGCTCTTGAACCGTCCTAAATCCTGATGAACCGGAGTTTTACCTTGATCAACGCCATAGTGCAACAGGCTACTGAGGCTACTGAGGGGTAGAAGCAAGAACAACCGATGTTTGAGGTTGTCGAGTTGTACATGAAATTCCATTTGATCAATTACGTGATCTCGCAGCTGATGAATGGATTAACATAGTGACCAATCTGGATTTTGTAAAATCAAAAGAAACAATCTGGCAATGCTTGCAGAGGATGTTATGAGTTTCTAAGAGATGAAAGAAACGAGGTCTAAGTTGCATTTCGCTGACTGAAATTTGATTTGCCACAGTTAAGAGGAAACATGGTGGGAAGGTGACGCAAAACACGATAGCAAAGATATAATTTGGGGGAAAACAAGAGATTCGGGTCTCTCACCCACTTTTGCAACTCACTCACAAAAGACTTAGGATGTTTAAGCAAATCAACGTGCTAAGCAAAGGTTTTCTCAATATCATCAATAACTAATTACTTCAACACTAGTCTTAGCTTTATACATGCCTACATCTCATGAAAATCTCACCACAACCAATGTGGAACTAAATAAAACTAAATAAACAATCATAAAAATAAACCAACTAAAGATAACTAAAAGATAACTAGCAAATCCTGGAATGATGTGCGCATCATTCTCTCTGGCTTCAAAGCATTCATCTCCGATGAATGTAGCAATAACAAAAAATTCACCATGGACTTGGACCCAAGTCTTGCGTCCTGCGAAAATATGTCTTCCGATTCCCTGTAGAATCCCCATCAACTCTTCCCGCCTTCGAAACATTTGTCCCCGGTGAATGGCGAAGGTGGTAACCGTCAAAAATCCAGATTGAGCTGCATGATCTCCTTGGCCCATAACCAAGTGCAATCTGACTCGGGCCGCCACGCCAACGAAGTAGGTATCGATGTACCCTTCATTGACAATCAAGACGGTCTCATCCTCCAAAATATCTTCGATCTCCTTAGTGTGATGTCTCCTCGGTGGTAGTGGTGGTGGTGGTGGATGGTGCACTGGAAAAAGTTGCAGACATGTGAATGTCAATGAAGGTGGGACAAGAATAACAACAACGTAGTCAACTGGAGTGCAATATGGAGTCGATTCTCGACGTTAAAAACCAGATTGATTCCTATCTCTCGAGGGTCTCAAGCACATAAGCCTTAAAACCAAACCTCCTCAAAACTTTATACGGACTATACGTTGAGTGTGAATCTTCTTCACAGTTCCTGGGGGGGACCTCTCTGAGCGCACTTTAACCATCATCTCATCTCCTACTGCAAATTCCTGCAATTGCTTGTGCAAATCTGCGACAGACTTATAATTATCAATCGCTTGTATAAATCTGTGGCAAACTTATAATTATCATTGCTAACTGCTATTTGTCGATGAATGTCATCATGCAAATCATGCAAATGTTATGCAAATGACTCAGCTAAAGCATTAGACTGATCACCTATGTGAAAGGGAAGGCCTATAGGTTTCTTAGGCTTGTAACCAGTAACTATCTCGAATGGATTCAAACAAGTAGACCTATTGACCGAATTGTTATATGCAAAATGAGAACTAGTCACTAGGTGAAGTGGCTTCTTGCTCTCCTTATTGGTGACTATCCCAGTCTCGTGACTCCCCACACTAGACTTAGATTTAATAGGTTTTATCACTATTCATTTCTCATTAATCTTAAATTCACAAGTATTGACCTACCAAAACTGGTCGCATCCAAATCATACAGCCAACAGCCTACCATGTGAGATACGTGTGGCGTCTATATCCACAACATCACATTATAGATGGTTTGATAACTAGACATTTGGATAGGCACTCGACGATGTTGGGTAACAGATTGAGTGATCTAGTCAACCCAAGTAACGTTGTATAGTTATGGATGAGGTTTAGCTTTAAGACCCATCTTCTCAATAGCTGTCTTAAAGATAATATTGACACAGCTTCACTATCAATCATCAACTTATAACTCTTGCCCTCATGTGTAACATTCATTTAGAATAAGCTATAGACCAATGACAATCCTCATCTCTAGATGTAGTGTGGAGACACCTAACGACATTCAATTTGATGCTAGAAATTCTAACGTTCTCATCGGTATCACTATCACTTCTTAATGGCTCATAGATCTCCTCGAACTTATTGTCATCCAAATCAGCTCCCTCAATGAGAAGGTTCCTGGACAGACATTGTGCAGCATCATGACTATAACTGTGATGCCTATAACATTACGTACCCTTGGCGCCCTGCTTTGATGACTCACTTATCACCGACTTATCCTTAGGGTATTTAGTGGTATTAGTACTAGCTCTGATAGTATTCTCAGGCTGACGTCTAAACTGCTCTCCAACTTTAAGGACGAACCTACGTTCTAAAGAAAATTATGAGAGTTATCTATGTCTTGTGCTAATTGACTAGCCTGCGCAAGAGAAGTCACATTTCGGGAGTGAATGAGCGTGGTACATTGTATATCAGATCTCAATTCTAAACAAAACCTAAATATGACATGGAGACAGTCCTCTTGCATTTCATAATGAAGGGTTATGACATCGAATGCAGTCATATAATCCTGAATCGACATACTACCCTGACGGAAGTTGTGCAACTTATATAGGAGACGGTGCCTATAAGATTTGATAAGGTACTTATGACTGTATAGGATTCTTATGCCTCTCGCAATCTCTCTCTACCGAAGCCCAGTAGACCCTTACTGTCCCTACTTGTCTCATCCTAGCAAATTAGATTTTTACGCTCTTTGGATATCCTATACCAGTCAAAGAAATAATCCATATCAGCTAATTGATCACTAAAAACACGAGAATTAGGGTAACCATCAAATTTAGATATACTAGCTTAAACTTACGCAATATTTTCTCTTACATAACAACACGCCAATTATAATCATGGCTATTCTCATAGTCATATCTAATACAAGTCCTATAGCCATTATGCTATTCATATTCTCCGCGACAATCTCTTGTTTTTGTGTTTCGTGATTCAATCCTCTAACTTGAAATTGAGATTCTGAATTTGCTTAAGCATATCACCTAACATGTCTACTATGTCGGTTTGTTTGTTATCTTGATTATTCATGTTGGCTTAAATGACTTTTCATAATGAAACATGCACCAATCTAAGACGCAACGACAAAATCAAACAAACAAGTGAATGTAATGCAAAATCCTAAACTCAAACAAAACTAAATGCATGCACTAAATGATGTAAACCTCATAAAAAGGCTCAATTCCTAGGTGCAAGGAAATGCAATTCCAAAATGATGAAAAATAGTAAACAATGATACAAACTACTACAGAGAAGCAAATCACAATACCATTAAAAAATTATTGCAGTCCAATAATATTTGCAAATAATTTAGCAATTGAAAATTCAGTTCAAGTCAGATTTCACCTGAGGGATAAGTAGTTAACGCCCAAACGCAGAATCCTGTAAGATTCTTTGGAGGATTTCTCGCAACTGAGAACTGAAAATCACATAAGTCCTGAAACAACGGCAAATGGGTTAGATGTGGCTGGAAGAAGACTGCTTTCAAAATAGCTCGAATCGGGTTTGAATTGGCTTCTGAGCTATTAACGGGTCTACAGAATTGTGTTGTCATGGGTCGGGCTCATATCAGTTCCAAGTGGGTTTATTGCAGGCCGGGTCGTATGCAATCGGGTCGGGTCAGGTTGTTATTGGGTCGGATCCACACTGCAGTTGGGTCGGAGCTTGATCTGTTGTATGCTATCAAGTCGGGTTGTTAACAGGTTTGGTCGTACTTAACCTGAACCAATGGATCAGATCTGATTACTGAGCTCGCAGAATCAAATCTGAACCTGAGCTAGGGATCCTTTGCTCTAAATCGAGAGCGAAGGGAGGCGACATCAATGGCGGAAAGTCTGCGAGGGCTGCGTCGGGTGTGCAAGGAGGTGGAGGTGGTTGCGTTTTCGTCGAGGCACATCAATCAGTGGAGGTTATCATCGGCTGAGTCACAAAGGAGAAAAAGATGATGGAGAAGAGGGCAGAGGGAGGAGATCAACAGGCTCTCAAGGCTGCAGGCGGAGATCATCGAGCTGCAGGACGAAAGGAAAGAAAACTAGGGTTTGTGAGATTGAGGATAAAGTAATTTAGGGTTTTGAAAAATTAGAGGAAAGGATAAAGATTGATTCAGGCCTCTTACCCAGGTGATCGCTCATCCACTCCATGCATCGCACACGAAGATTTAGATTCAGGCCTCACACCCAGGAGAATCGCTCACCCACTCCATGCCTCACACACGAAGATTCGAAAGAATCCACTCAGAGTTTCAAACTCTCAAAATCTCAATATCCATTGCCTTGAAGAAGAAGAAGAATTACAAGAGTATAAATAGATAAAAGTCGCGTGCATTACTTGTGCCTTAATAAGGGAAAAAAAGACAACTAAATAGCATAAAATATTACTAAATTAATTCTTCTCTAATTGGTCTTCCAAGTTCCCCAACTCGTCCTCGAGTTTTAAAAGACCTCGTCTTTCAGTTCGTTGCTGTGAACATATTGCCTCAGACTCGGATTGTGTTTGAACTCAAAAATCAATTATTGGGGCCTCTCACTCAGGTAAATCACTCATTCACTTCATGCATCACACACAAAGATTTCAAATTTGAAGAATGAATCTGTTGCCAAAAATTTGAATCTAAAACAAATCGGATTGGAATTGCAGCGCTTCAAAATCTTTTGAACCTTTTGAAAAGGACAGTTGTCTCTACTTTGAGCTTG
The DNA here is from genome assembly GCA_038442645.1 of Agave tequilana. Lineage (NCBI taxonomy): Eukaryota > Viridiplantae > Streptophyta > Magnoliopsida > Asparagales > Asparagaceae > Agave > Agave tequilana. Next base: position 16,470 of record JAVJIF010013760.1, read on the forward strand.
AGAACCACTGGGATGCATAGAAGACTCCCACGAATTCAATACTTCGAAAATGACTCAAATCGGACTCCAAATGCTTGAAGAACGGCCGGAAAACCCAAACTGCTCTAAACAGGTTTGCACCTACTGTTAACGGGTTTGGTTACTTCAATCGGGTCGGGTCCAGTTGACAGTGGACACGGCTCAGGTCGGGTCGGCACTACTAAGTGGATCCGGGTCTTTACTTGCTGGAACGTATTGAAGCAAGTCCAAGCAAGTTGGGTTGTAGACTAAGGCGAGGCAGGTCAGGTTGCAAATGTGTCCTTTTGAGGCCCGGATTGTAGCAAACGGGTCATGACAATGAGATCTTATCATTCGTTCGACGAGGAGATCGATGTCGGCGAGGATCGACAGGTGGGTGCTGGAAGAGACGAGATCCGATCTCAGGCGGCGAGATCCGGTCAGGCGAAGTGTTGGAACTTGACGGCGCGGGCGGGATGTGACTGCAAATTAGGGTCTGAATTGGGATTTGATGGCAAGGGTTACATGCATGGCGGGGTCGATGCAAAGGTTTGAGATCGAGATCGCGATCTCAAATCTGACAAAGTGGTGAGGTCATGGGTTGCAGTTGATGTCGATGTTGTGTAGAAATCGATGAGGAGAGGAAGAAGTCAAAGAAGATTTGGCAGTGAGGATGACAACGAGGTGCCGAAGACAACAAGGTGACGAACAAGAAGGCAAAGATCTCGGGGTGGAGACCGCGTCGAAAATCATGGTCGATGTAAAAGGGCAACAGTGAGATGACGATAAGGCGGCCGAGATAAGGAGGCGAAGATCAGAAGGTTGCTGAGGTTGGGGATTGGGGAAGATGAATAGTGTCAGGAAATCATGCTAAACAAGGGTTTTCTCAATATCATCATGCTAAACAAGGGTTTCTCAATATCATCAATAACTAATTGCTTCAACACTAGTCTTAGCCTTATATAGGCCTATATCACAGGAAAAATCGACCACAACCAATGTGGAATTAAACAAAACTAATAAACAACCAACTAAAAATAAACCAACTAAAGACAACTAAAGATAACTAGTCAAGTCCTAGAACGATGTACCCATCAGAAGGCTTAGTCTACTACACTGTCCAACACATATTATTCTCTAGCCCCATAGATATGATAATAGACCAGCTTATCTGCGGAGATGTTCTATTCTTATCATCAACCTAGTACAATCTTGAGATCTTGATTTGTTCTTCTGTAGTTTATTGGTTTAAATTATTTCTTATTTAAAATTGTTATTTCCATCTTATTCTTTCAGTCATTAATAAAAAAAATGAATGCCTATGGCTGTTCACAGAACAAAGGAAGCATATCTAAGAGTAATATGTCCATGATGTTTCTCCAGAACTTTAAAACATGTCCCTCAAGACATTCCAACCCAGCGATGTTTAAATAAGAGGATAAAGTATGCCTATTCTCAAAGACAATTCTATTTATTAAAGACAGGTACAGTAACAAAGTTCTTTTTAGCAAGTTTTTCATAAACAACTGATGCACTCCATGATATTATCTTGTAGGATCATGTGCCAATGCATGTCCAAGTGTCAAAAATTGTATGGCTTAAATGTGCCCGTAATGCTGAGTGTGTACTATTGGTGGCATCTACATGACATTAGAATCCTTAGCAGGGGGGCATTATGCCAAGGCAACTGCATTTATCCTTTTTATTTTGATGCCTTGAGATTGCAGGATGTAATGGTTCTGGTGTTTGTCAGCTAAATCCATTTTATTTTACATTCATGAAATTGAAACAGTAGACTGTAGATAGGCCTCTTGTTCATTTAAATCTGCTAATGGCAGTGGGTATTGGGGTGCTCATAAAAGGCACATACTAGTTTATGAGATGAACAGGTTTTAAGTAATTTACTATTGTGCTTAAAGGGCACGTGGTTCAACAGTAAGGATGTTGAAAACTGAGTAGAGAAGCAAGAAACTTCTAACTCTAGTGAAGAGGCTAGACTAAGAAATTTCATCTCACTCAACTAAGATGCATGCAAAAATCAAACCACGGAAAGCACTACGCATGGCCCTGAATCAACTGTACACCAACAATGCATCCATTAATTTAATTGCAACTATATGACCAGGTTTCATTTAATTCTACATAATCACATATGACGAGTAATTGATTATAAATACTGTGGACAGCTTGGGATGTTTTTAAGTCTTGGACCACCACTAATTCACTTTGAATTCATCTAATCTGAAATCATATGCCAACCATATGCTTTGGGTCTATAAACTTACAATTGCCTGTTAGTTGGGTATTTAGTTCAGAATGTTCTTAAGCCTGGACAAAACCAAATATCTTTTCTAATTCTCTGTGGCTAACAACAGCCGAACTAACAGCAGAAGAACATTATACCACAAACTCCTGGATCGGCCATAATCTGTGGCTAAAACTATAATAAAGATAATCTTCCAGTCAACTGCATTACATGTGGTGAAACTTTTGATACTAAGAGAATGATATCTTTTTCTAGTTTTCTACATGTATAGAGGCGGATACGGATTCTAATGTACTACACTGGCAACTCTTATGAATCTGGAGTTCTGAATGACCATACACGGTCTCAAGTCTTGTTTCTCAACTCCATTCTCCTGTATGATACTAACCTCCCATGTAAGCACAACCATTCCAATCTTACAAGAATCCCTCTTGAATCTTAGTAACTTCGCCTGGACGGAGACAACCATCTTCACCTTTAAGATGAGAGGATACATGGATATATTCATCCTTTTGGTTATCTCTTCACTTACAATTCTCCATCTCTCATTATCATTTCACACCCTTTAAATAACCTTCCATCAGGTGATGTCACCTGAGTGATCAATATTTGTTTTAAATAATCTATATGAATACAACACCAAGACAACACCAAAGCCTTGCCCCAGAAAGATGAGCTTGCATGGAGCACAAGTACAAAGAGAGGTCTGATAAAGGGTTAAGCAAGGTTTTAACACTCCATGCTAAATTGACATCAAACCTCGGATTGGTTGGATCTTATTCTTGGCATAGGGCAAAATGCAAATAAAATTTATTTACCAGTTATATTACTAAGTGCTAGCACCTATTTGGATGCTTGATGTCAAGTTGACAGCTAACCGTAAAATTTGTAAATCTTTCATGGAGTCTTCTACCCTGTAGCCGTCCCCATGTTTTATGGAGAAAGGCTTAGATGATGATGATGATATTATGATGAATCGTGATGATATGATAACAATGATGATGAATAATGATGATATTTGTGTTTGTGTGTACTGTTAAAGAAGCACGTGAGAGAGGTGGAAATGCAAAGCAAATATTGAATAAAATAAGCCAGCTGTTTAAAACTTCCACGAGAAGGTAGTTAGAGTGCCGCATACCAGTCGACGAGTTTCCTCTGGTTTAGGGCTGAAGTCTTCTCTTCCATTGACTAAATCCATATACAAAGGAGGAAGTTGCTCAACTAAAGGCAGCGCTTGCTTCATAATTGGTGGACTAAGATTCTCCAATTGCTTCATCGCCATTTCTGCCTGTATTCATAAAGTAACATTGCAAACTAAAAAGAATAAAGAGAAAAATCATTTTATCATATTTGTATAGAAACAAGCAATAGCATTTATTTCCTAAGAGTTCTATTTTTATTACCAACTCAAGAAGAAGTCACTGTAAAAGAAATAACAATGTTCAATAATGAAATTTTACTATGGAAGAAGACACTACAAGTAAAAATCCAGATACCAAGAGCAGAGCAGTTATAGGGCACTTAGATGACCCCAGGCTTTTTAAGTTGACAATAACTTAGACAGTATCATTTCCTCATCCAAGTGTATGCCATGTGCAACAGATGAAATAAGTGTTTCTCTATCCCATCAAGGATTTATGCAACATAAATTCGACTATTATGATGTACGACGCCCAAGGAAGGACGGACACTTTTATTGTGAAAGTCGTGTTGTGTCGTGTTGAACGTTCTGTCGATTGTTGTTGTGTCCTTACTGGTTTGTATGTATGCTTTTCAGAATTTGTCGTGCCTCGGTGTGTCGTGTCCCACCCATGTCGGTGTGTCCATGTCTTGTGCAACATAGAGTCTAGCACGCCCAAAAGAAAGAGTAATCACCAAAAATCTACAATTCTTACAAGGGAGGAGTATCCACGTTCCATAACCACCCTAATTGAGAAAACTTACCAATCCTGCAGTACTGTTGGATTTTCCAAATATATCAATATTACAACAGGAAAGATCTTATAGCCCAACCCCTGCATCAATCAAACTGCAAATGTGCTAGATCTATGGATGTCAATATATGCATCAAACAAACTATAATTGTTGAGATTAGCCTAATTGGCATGCATCAAATGCCAATCATCTATCAAGAGGCAAAACATAAAGAGACAGTGAAATGTTTTCTTGATGACTATTAACTCTAGCAAAAACAAATTTCAATCATGAGTAACACTTTCTTCCTATGTGGCTGAACACACAAGCTACCTATCTGTTTAATTCTTCCAACTGCTGACACCCCATTTCAACATTTTGGAATAGTGCTATCTAGCCCATAGTAGCCATATTACACCATCAAATTGGGTACAATCATATGCTTAGAATATCTCACGAGAAAGTTTATGTCTGAACAATTTGTGTGCCCCCTAGAGACAACTGAGTGCAACCAACTCATGGCTAACTGGTTTGACCATTCTTCCACCTCACATGCCTAATTAAAGTTCATGAAACAGTAACAGAAGGAACAAGAAAGTTGTTAAAGGTCAAGATTGTCTCGTATAGCAACAGCAGCCAACGGGACACCCAATGTTGTTAAGATTGGCAAGGGTTACGGATCGCAAGATTATTTTGATTTATTTTCACTTACAAAAATTTATTTGACAAGTGATAGAAAAGCAGGCAAAATGCATCATTAATTTGTTGTTCAATGAAGGGTAAGAACCATCAAATAATGCATAAAAGTTTCTTCATGTACTGTACTTTTGTCTAGCTTACTATGTGAATCAATGAACTCATAAGACTCCAATGTCTTTGTTTGTTAAACGGACAGATGGAAAGTCCTGAAAGTTTCATTAAATAAGAAATTAAATTACAAAGAGGAATAACAGAACACAGAGGAAAGAAAGTTTGAAAAGAAAAATATAAAAGAGACAAAAGGGGAAGAAAGAAAAGGTAAGCATTTAACAGTTATGGGAATCAGAACAAACACTGGTGAGATCGTCGACAGAGGCTTGGCCTCTAAATGTGACCGATGACAAAAAACCTACCTACTTGAGATTCTTAGGAATTCATTTGGTCCTCACAATGTCCAGAGGAAATAAGTGGTTTCTCGAATGCGAATTTATGAGTATCAGTGAGCCAAGATCTGCTCAAAGCTGAAAGATAGAAATATGCGGTGAGAGGTTGTGGACAAGCATATGGGGCATTGGCCAACAGTCAGAATACCACTTCTCTAGAGATTGTCGGCTTTAAGTGGCATGTCCTTAACCATAGCCACATATTAAACAGAACTCTAAAAGCTGGCATTTCCAAGATCATTAAGAAGAGAGAGAGTTAATCCCCCCACTCCTCCCTCGCACGGAAAAGAGAAGGAAAAAAGAAAAGATGAGTTTTCATAACAAAGCACCAATTGCAGTTGCCATTGCCTGAAGCCACCAAGTTAAGGAGAAGACATATTGTAAAATATTTAAATTTTCAGCTACCAAGTTGGAAGGGGAAAAAAACTTATAAACATATACTTCCACAATGTCAAACCAAAGTATCTACTTTCTTTAATTTAAACACAGAAATCCTAAAAATATTTGTAAATTATAGAACATTTTTTTCTTCAAAGAAGCATGGAACTAAATGAAAAGAAGAAAACAATTATTGGTTGGACATACTGCACCATATTCCAATTTGTCGCACACTAGATTTTAGACACCTGTTATCCACATGCAGTTTTCTTTTCAGGGAGAAGCGTGATAAAGGAGCTGCGTGCAGAAGTGCAGTCTCCCACATTATAAGAGTGGAGATGTAAATAAGCCAACTGCATTTTGATTGCAAAGATTCACATTTTGGACTGTTAAATCCATACTTAGATCTAAGCTCCAATTTGGACTCTGGTCCACATAAAATAAAAGACTGGAAAAGCCATTATTGCTTCGAAGGGGCCTCATCTTGTAATGAAGAAATGGAAATATCATTTTGTCAATCTTTGGCAATATTATTTTCACTTTTGGTCTCAACCATACAAGATCCATATAAATCAATTAAGATGAGACCACTCATGTCCAAATACAGGATCTAGATCATCAATCCAAAGATCCTGAGAATATTGAGGACTACTTCAACATCTTAGATCCAAGCACGTCCATGCCCCACATTAGAGCCACATCTATTTTGAAAGTGCTAGTTTCCCAGGATGTACTTCTCCACCAGTTAATGTATCCTGAAACTTGGAAGATTGTATCTCATATGGAGAGAAAACCATGCCAACTCCATAGAATGTGGCAACTGAAGTTATTAACTTATTAGGTGCATGGGTCTCAAGAAATCCTTTCAGCTCCCTAGACTGAAAAACTACCATGAGTAGGCATCTAATAAATAATAATTAAAATTTGGAATATTCCACTGGGTAGATTGCTAAAAATAATCAGGATACTATATTTATTTTTCCATCTGTTTGAAGATCAGCTAAGGAAGCCAACACAATAGAGGTTCAGAAATTGTATCGTTCAAATTGTTTTTCATAGAATTACACTTACGAATCACAGGTGAGCACTACATAAACAGAAGTCTCCACATGACATGTACTTATTACAGTCCATTTAGGCCTGAATAACCTTCTTTTGTAGCACACTACACGGGGTTTCATCGTGGATTAGTTAAGCAACAAAGATATATTACAATTCCACCAAGTTGGAAGTTCGAGTGAACCTAGAGAAAGGGTAAGGTTGGCATAAGGAGAATTGTCCCTAGCTATGTCTTTCCCTATAATGTTTGATATCCCAGAAAATTCTTTGAACTTTATTTGCGCATAGTGGACCAAAGACAAAAGATCATGGGGGTAGGGATGCAACAATGATAAAACCTCAAAATTCTTTTGTTCCTTAAACCTTTCAGGTACAATATTTTTCAGTTGATTAGCATGTCATTACATGGGTTTGCTCGATTGTATGTACGAATGCATAGAGTAGACTGTTGGCATTACTTTTCAGTATCTTTATTGCTACATATACTTATGACAAATGCTTCAGTATCCATGAGATGGAGCGATAATAACCCTACCTATAGGAAAGAAGTTAGCAGTCAGGTTGTCGGTTACCACCTTTTCCTTTTCCATCCTCTCCTCTTTCTACTGAGCACCAACCCCCAACAATGTTCTCAAACCAAAGCTGACCACTTAGTTAAGTCCTCCTCAAAAAAGAGGTTAAATATGTGGATAAATTACAGCCATGTCGTCAATAGAAAGTGGCTAAATTGGTTACCAGTAGCCGATACTCTCTCATCTCTCAGACATGAATCAGTGGAGTTAAATCAAGTCAATATAGGAAGAAAAAATTGTTCAAGCCCCTTCGCTGGTAACAGTTTAATTTGAAGACCTTGTACTGTGAGTGCACGTTGTACTGCATTCAGAACATATGAGTCAGGTTCTTAAGTGACAGCATCAATTTTCCTGGTGAGATGCGGAAGAGTATAGTTTTCAACGAACGGTCTTCACAGATTAAAGATTGATGATGAGTGCAATCTCGACTCTCTTCCTCCACAGCTTCATTCAATATCACCCCAGCTGACACTGACTTGGGACAATGATTTGCAAGCTGAGAAGACACAATGAACATGCTGCAGGAATGTGAAGAGGTTCCTAGACACAACTTCCATGAGACGATTAGACGTGTCATCATCAAGCTTTAGATTCCTTCATTTGTTTAAAGATTGCAGGAATAAATATTGGACATTAGGTTGCATTTGTAGTTGACATTGGGCTTATCTTATTATAAAAGTTAATTTTAGAATGTATGCACTTTTCATTTGATTAGTGATGTTATATTGATAAATAAATTATTATATTATACAATTTATTGGCATTGAGCATTTTTAGTGAGGGTGCAGAGTGAGTTTTTAATTTGGACAAGATGAATAAAAGTGAAAAGGTAGCAGGGAAAAGGAATAAATAATTGAGGAAGAAAGGGAGAAGTTAGCTTGTTAGCTTTCACCAATAACTCATGAACCACTGTATTTTAGAATACACTCATATTATATTCAACTTCTTGATGAAGTATAAAGTGCACAAACAAAAAGCATAGGGACTTAAAAAGTCACGTTAAGCTAAGGGGTTCGAACAAATTTTTCCTTCTCTTTTAACTTAGATATCTGTTACTGATTTTCATTTGACCAAAAGTCGATGAAATTCACTGAAGGCTTGTAAAGTATATTTTTCTCCCTTCCGTCAAATCACCTTCACATGTTTGTCAAGTACACAAATCTACATCAAAATAAGTACAGAGACACGCTCCATAGGGATAGGAGGACAAGTTATTGCAGCAACCAATTACACAGGTAAACTACTTGGCAAGCAGGACAGCTTCTCTTTGAATAATTCACTTAATTCAAAATGGGTGTGATTCTTATATAGCCTAATAGCAGAGTGGAAAGGAAGATTCAAAATGGAGTTACCCAGTTGAGATTGTTAAAAGGTCTGAAGCTTTCATGGCATTGCATGGACTAGGTTGTCACCTTGTGGGTATTATTGATTCACTATTACTATGCACTAGATTTCCCAGCACGTGCAATGCATGTGTAAAAAAAATGGGTAGTATTATGTATTTTGGCAATGGATTAATGACTTCTATGACAATGGTTTATATTAATTTTTTTCTTAATATCTTAGTAGATTGTATTTGGAAAGAGACGGGTTTAAAGTTTGCCTTTTTAGAATGGCGTGGAGATCAAGATTAATGTTGAAAAGTTATGAGTGGCTGACAAACGACCATTATAGAAAAGGAAACATACTAGTTGTGAAATTTGTGACGAATTAATTAATTTCTTTTTGAACCAAATATAGCAAAAAATTCATATGAAGAATCTTGAATTTAAAATTATGGGATTAAAATTTGAAAGATCATGCACTCTCATAATCTCACTTATTACAAAGGACTAATAGGATAGGTTATAAAAAAGTTATCTGAGATGTAAGTCGAACATGAGACACCAATAAATAAATAAATAAATAATCTATCCAAGGTTTGTGGTTCTAATGTAGAAGATATAAAGTCTAGTAATGGAGATGAATGGAAGATTCAGAACAGTGCCACAGTACGCATCCTATTGCAATTGTTAAAAGTCCAAAGCTTTGATGTACAGTCAAACTACAAAATTGCAAAGCAAGAACCTTATGGAGATACACAGCCTGTTCCCTGTCCTTTTCCCTTAACTTGATTATAAATTAGAGAAGACCTTTGTGGAGGCATTAAGTATGGCCGTCAAAGTAGATGTTTCCTTCCATCTTGAACAGGAAGGTACATCTTTTTTCATACCATTTCATACACAAAAATGAATAATTAAAACAATTTTACAGAAAATCACCATAGCTAAATCAACAGAAAGAGTGAGAATGGTAAGGACAGTATAATTGAATGTCGAAGGATGATCAAATTCTATAAGGAATTTAATGGTTTCAGGGCTATAATTGCCATCACCTGCTCCCCTACATATATTTAAATATCAGAATAAAAGCACATGAATCACAAGTTGATCCTAAAGCAAAAGTTAAGTAATTAATTCCATGTAATTCAGTGATAAGCTACTCGTTGGAACAAGTTAATTCTCAGACATAAAAGAAACTAAAGTGTCCAATTAAAGGATCAAGTGCTCACCCCACGGAGAATTGTTGGGGATGATGTGAGCTGGGATAGAAGTGGACCAAAACTTTGAGCAATTGGAACAATAACAGGAGAAAATAATGGAATAGCTAGGCTTGCCTCCTGCAAAGGAACAACAATACTTGAAGAGAAGAACTTTTCTTAAGAAAAATCTTTAGAACTGAAACTTCAAGTGACATATATATATATGTATGTATGTATATATATATGTATGTATGTATATATATATATATATGTATGTATGTATGTATGTATATATATATGTATATATGTATATATATAGAGAGAAATGTAAATCAGCTGACACAGGAGGCAACTCCCTCCTATGTCGCACTCAAAAATCAATTTCTCGAGTGAATTTTCAAGATCCGATCGCACATTATCATCTTCATATTCTAAGATATACACATATAAAAATTCAAGTGATTTGAAGTTTGTTTACTCCATTTTCTTTGGGTTCAAACATTAACGATTTTTTAACAATAGAATAAAATGGAACGATTAGATCAATAAGTAAACGAACTTCAAATCACTTGATTTTTTATATATGTATATCTTAGAATATGAAGATGATAATGTGCGGTCGGATCTTGAAAATTCACTCGGAAAATACGATTTTTGAGTGCGACATAGGAGGGAGTTACCTCCTGTGTCAGCTGATTTACATCTCTCTCATGTGTTGTGTGTGTGTGTGTGTGTAGTAAAGGCTTAAAAAAATATGGAATAATTATATGCTTGCATGTAACATAATAAATGTATTTTCCATTACGGAAAAAGAATAAACAATGATGTTTGAACATCATCAAAACCAAACACCAGCACATGTATTTTGCACAGCTCCAACATCATCAAAACCAAAACCATACACATGCTCGATTTCCTTGCAGTTTTTCATGGTGGTTGCTCCAACTGCATTAAATTATTCAGCCCCATAAAATGGAAGCTGTAAGATCCTTCTGGAAAATCTTAGTTTTATTTGGAATAATCAAACTAGTGTCAATGAGAACTAATAAACCCAACAGTACGAATACAGCACACGGGTCTACGATTATGCTGGTCATGTGGTCATGCTTACACTAAACAAGATCAGGAAGACCAAAGAAACATGAATCAACCATTTCTTAAACTAACTAGATTTAAAGTGAGACTGATGTGCTATGGAAAATCTTTTGACTGTGACATGAAAAGTTATATCTCTGTTCTTGTAGTAAATCAAAGATTACAAGATTTATTTACAAACATGTAGTTATATTAACTTCAAGAATGGATTTAGGTCCATAGGAGTAAACATGAATAATCCACAGTTCTTATGAACCTCCATGGATATGGTGTTAACATGAACTCTTCTGTATAAGAAACTTCATTATCATCAAGGGTTCGTTAAGAAAGAAAGTTCTTAGATGAATATGTACCTGTGTGCCTCTAAAATAATTAAATAACTATATTGTGAAAATGCATGCCTCCAGAATCCATAGTTAACGCTTCTCCTTTAATTTATCAAAAGGAGTTAATTATATTAATCTTTGGTTTCATATGCAATACTTCCATCTCAGGACATCTTTCTCTTTGAATCACGATCTCTCTTCAGAAGACAAGACAGGAAGCAACTGTTTTATCGGAAGATCCCTTCTTTAAAAGAAAAGGAATGGATTCCAGATGCAATTGCTTTATGGGAATTTTACGTCTAATATGTATGTCCATCTCTTCTCATGGTTCAGCAATGAATATGCAGGAGTAATGATATTATCATATCCTCCTTGGGCCCTTCCAACATTTGCTCCCATCTCTCTTGAGCTATGACAATATCATATATTCTGTACATGGAATTTTGAAGCAAATTTCAATGTACTGGTTGTAGAAATGATATTAGTTTTCAAGAAATGCATTATCTAAAACTAAAATGCAAAAAATCAACTTTATCTTATTTTAATCTTGATACTTAATCCCAGATAATGAATGGCATCTATATCATAATCAGTGGATGTTACTGCTACACCTGAAAGGCATAAGGTTTTGGTTTCTCATCAGAATCCCAACTTTTGAAACTAAAATTCAAGGACATCTCCACAGTTCCCAAGCAGCCCTATCTACATTTTATATGTTACTGGAAACAACAGCCCGAATGCCTACCCCAATAAGGTTTGTTAGGGGCATGAGAGAATTTCTAGATGTTTCCAATAAGAAAGTAGTACGACATCAACCCAGCCACTGATTGTGACCAATTTTAGTTATTTGCTAGTCTTGCGTGCAGTTATAGTAACTGTAACTCACTTATTATGCAATCTATTAACAGATGCTACAGAGGACAACGGAGAAGAAATCAAGTACCTTATTGTTGAAGGCCATCAATACATTACCGTTTCGTTGTACAGCGTATCTTGACCCTGGAATGTCACAAGGAAATCACATAATTTGGAATAACACATCAAAAAGTATAAGCATCTGCATTCTGCAGTATGATAAGTGATACCGATTAGAAGGTGGATGACTGATCCTAGCGAATGGCCAACACCAAATATTGGAAGATTATTTACCTGTAAATTCAAAGAAAGAGTCTTGAATTTTTGAAGAAACTCTATAAAACAATAGTGAATTTAATGTGGCATACTCACAGTGTCATGCAAGGCTCTGATGCATCTGTCAAATTTAAATTGTGCTTCATCTGCTATACGGAAGTTGTCAAAGCCGCTAGCGAAAGGTGTTGCAACAACCAAAATACCCCTAAGTAACAAATTACAATTAACCACAATGCAGATACAGGTAAGAACAATTGTAACATAGATTTTGAAAACATTTTTACAGAAGAACTACATAATAGTATGTGATTCCAACTTAAAGTAGGAAAGTGCCAGCAGTTTTCTGAATGAGGCATATAAATCTTGTCCATACGAAGCGTGCATGGGGGTGTTTCAATTATAATACCTAGCTTTTCTGCACATGCAGTGCATGTGAATGTAAATGGATATAAAGTTAGAAACCCATAGCCCACGCAGTTGTTAAAGGATAATTTCATTTTTCTTGCACGAAAGCATTGTGGAGGGCCCACGTGTTTTCTGAAAGAGTCTCATCCTAATGTGGTAGGCTGTGAGCCAACAGTTTTAAGGTTTGTTTTTTCCCCTAAATATGTACTGAAGATTGGATGGTATTGTACAATTGTAAATATATTCAAGTATTCAACTTTTAGGATCCCCCCCCCCCCCCCCAACAAAAAAAAAAAAAAAAAAAAAAAGAGTTTTTATAAGGCGAACATGATGCCAATCAAATTGAATTACAAACCACCACCACCCCCACCCCCGCGGACCCTCCACTCCACTGCAGGGAAAACAGTAGATGGAAGAAGCAAAGTTTTCTTCACCGTCCAATGATGGCATTGCCCTCCCAAAGTATGGACTGGCAGGGGTGAACCTTATAGACTTAAAGGTTACAAGGATTGTGATCATTATTTGTTAGTAAATCATTGCCTTCAAAAATCTAGTAGCTGACCCTTGTACATGTAAAAATCCACCCAAAAAAAACTGCAAAATCTTGAATTGAAATCCACTCACTTCTCAGAGAGTCTATCCAGGAAATAGCGATATGTAAGTTGAGGCGCGGCTCCAACAAAAACGCCACCAATAAAATGAATAACTGATGTTGGCTTTGTGTTTCTTGGTTGGAGCACCCATGCACCCTGAATCAACAAAACTGCAACAAATAAGTTGCATGCAAATATTACTAAAGCCTTATATGATAAAAAATCATTTGTTTTAGCACAGGCTGGGTGTCTGTGTTTATAGGACTTTGCATTAACCAAAATGGTGGTCATTATTCATGAATATTGAGATCCAGCTGAACCAGATAAGCATTAGCTGAAGTTTTTATGTTCATTTCTCATGAATATAGCTCTCAGGTTGGAGTTTTGGACTAGATTAACAGTAAGAATCTTGTTAAGTTATCGCTGGAAACTTTCTGCACTCATCAGATAAATAAGCATCAACTGCAGTCCCTCGTTCTAGCAAGAATTGCAGGTGCAACAGTTGATGCGGACGTGAGCATCGGCATTCAGGTTTTTGACAAGAAATAAAATGCTTTTTGACAGTTAGTTGGCTAGACCATGCATTAGAAGTATCTGAATCAGCAAAAAAGATTGAAACATATTGTAATACCCATGGTTTGTAATACATGTTTTAATAATAATCATAACTATTTTAATGTATATATAATTAGTATTGAGATATAAATTGTTATTTAGTACCAGTCATTATTTTTACCCATTACTAATTACTAGTATAACTAATAATTATTTCAGTCACTATCATTATTGACTATTATTAATATTATTGTTAGTGTGTGTTATTATGGCTAAGCCCACCTCCTCTTTCATCCTATTTTCTTTTTCCCCATACCCATTATATTCCCAAATTCATACCCATTAGACCCAATACCCATTAATCTAATCATATATAATCTCTTAAACCTTACCCTAACCCTATTCTTAATCTTCTCTTCTCCATCTTCCCCCTGCCACCGTCAACAACAACACACCCGCACCCCAACTATTCCACAATGAACATATCTCCACGGCCACCCCCGGCAGCCCACAACCTCCGCCAACCCACCGAGCTCCATCACCTTGCCAAGCCGCGATGTCGAGCTCCGCCACACTTTCATCACCATCCTATGGGCGCCACTTCTCTCCTCCACATGCCGCAACAGCCAAGATCTACATGGCCGTGAGCACACCACCCTCCCCCATAATCTTGGCCTCGGCAGCACACCCCCTGGCCATCATCCTCATCTCACCCCCGGGCTCCTACCTGCAAACCCCCAACCGCACAACCTCCCTGCAATCCAGGCCACGCCCTCCTCCATCCAACCATGCCTTGGCGTGCCACCACCAGGGTCGAGCACAGCATCCCCCCCCCCACGCACCCCATCTTCCCATTGACCGCAAACTCTCCTCTTCCCCGGCCCATCACCCCGCACACCACGTCCTCCGCTTACACCGTCGGCCTCCGTCATCATCATTCTGGCCTCTCTGAGCACCGTCGTAACCTCCGCGGCTTCCGTCTCCGCCGATTGCCGCCGATGAACACTTGCCATGGCCATGCCCCCTTACGTGAGCTCTTCTCTCTCTGTCATTTATTATGTGAGTGTGGGTGTGTTTTAATTAATGTGCATGCATGTATGTGAGGGTGTTGTGTAAATGTGTATGTGCACGTGAGTGTGAGACTGTGGGTGCATGTGTTTTGTTATAGTGTATGTGTATTAGGTTGTGTATATAGTGCATGATTATGTGTGTGTGTGTATTTATGTTTGTATGTATATAATATGTGTGATATTATGTTAGTGTTGTGTTTATGTATAGGTGTGCATGTGTATTGTGTATGTATGTGTATATGTATGTATGTAATTATGTGTTGGTGTGCACCCGTGCATTTATGTGTGTGAGTTCATGTGTTTGGTTGCGTTTTACAGCGACTACAGACTCACTCGTGTGATTCGAACTTAGTAACAGGAGAGTTCAGATTCGTGTTCATTGTGGACGCGATACGCTAGGCGATTCGAAGACCAACACACGTGATGATTTGGAGATCCGTACCGGTTCGTGCAGTAAAGACCAAGCAATTCACACTCAAAACCACGTCATTTAATGTGAGTGTTTGTTCTTATATTATTTCCTTATTTACTGTTGTCAGTAGGCGTTTATACGTTACTCGTATCATTTCATGTGAACGATTGATGTATTTTACCAGCATGATTACCCGTATTATTTCGTGAGATATCAATGAGCGTCCATTTTAATTATGTAATTGATATGAGCGTTTATCGGCGCTATTTCATGTGTTAGTAGTTCGTCGCTGATGGCTTAAGCCTAGTATTGATACATCTTAGACAGTGACTCGTTTCGATCTATGGATTGGCTGGACTAGTTCATATTTGAGGATAGATGGCATATTTTATGTATAGCGTTTATCAGCAATTGTTGGTGATATTCCGACAGTAACTCTTTTGGATATTAAGGACAGATAGATGTGAAATTGTTTTATCGATAGACTGACTGATACACGGATTGGTATGAACTTAGTTAGAATTGAAGCTGACCTGAGCTTCGTATTCCTTTCGTTGGATTCACGATCTATATGTAAATGGGATGTATGATGATTGGATTATATTCAAATGTGTAAATATGATACCCTTAACTCTGATGTACACGATGGGACTGACTTTTGAACTATTAGAAGCTATTATTTCTGAATTCTCCCAATGATGAGTTTGACAGAGTATTGATGACCTTATTGATATTGACTACTAGATGTAGAGATGATCTAAATTTCATATTGATTAAGGACGTTACACTTTTTAGTTATGATCTAGATTTTCGTTGCATAAGTCTGACCTTGAGGACGCTCTACTCGTCATTGGTGATTTCGGTATCCGTTAACCTAGTTGATCTCGAGGATATTCAGTACTTCATAATTGGTTCTTGATCAATTCAGTTATTGAAATTCAAATATATTGGTGACTTAGTGAATTACAAAGAGAACGGGATGAGAGAATTGATTTATTATTAGTCTTTTGAGATTGTGGTTAATGTATCAGATACCCAAGCATGGCTTGATTTGTGTGATGTTCACGATGACTATATCAAGATTATAAGTTGATCGATTCATTACTGTTATATCCAGTATGAGGGGATGAGATGTCCATCAGTTCTAAATGAGACTGTCTATTGATTAGTATTCAAACTTGATATGTATCATTTCATGTTACAGAAATCATTAGGAAAGTATTGTTAGACTGTAACACCCTGTACAGTTCTATCGTTCAACGTATACACGGATACTGCCACTGTTTACTGTCATTGCTATTGTTTACCGTGTAAATGATTACTGTTTACTGATATACTGTACTGTTATTGTCACTGTATTGTCCCAGTATTTTAAGTAACATGGATATTGATTGTTATAACTGAATTAAATAATAATATAAATGGATAACTTACTCTAGGATTGAGAAAATTGATGGAGACATCGTCTGTATTTTGAGTGGACCTAGGATAAAGATTGTGCAGCCGAGATAGGGTTCCACTGCAGGGTTCCTAGGGATGACTGTACTGTTACTGTAGTACCTGGCGGTACGTCCTGGTTCAGCGCTAGGAGTCTGGATCGTGGTCCCAAGTATGTACGGGACCCACCTAAAGCATGGGCAATCTCCAACCGATCAGTTTTAATAACTTAGGATCTCGATTGGCACACGTGATAAGCTTAGTATTGGATGCGTCTACTACATGTGACAATTGGTGTTCGCTGACATAATTAATATCCAACTGAATCTTATATTGACATTGTAGACTGAACTTGATAAATATATGTTATGATAGACACCTGACTGTACTCATGACCAGACATATATATTATAACAGATTGATCTCATTACCTTTAAAGTTAGGTATTGCATGTCATCATGATACTTGTACTATATTGATTGATATTTATTGTTCATACTCTCTTCTTATTACTATTTTATTCATGTCATTTCCTTATTCAGTATATCTTCATGATAGTATCATAGTATGCTCACACGTTATATGCACGTGCACGTTCCCTTTTATTCTTACACACTCATTAAGAGTTCTGACTTTCTGAATTTGCATATCCAGATATATAGTTATTTTATTACTGATCAAGTATTTGGAGAGGATCACATGTGTTACGAGGAGCTTGAAGTTCTCTCTATTCGATTACTGGTTCTTACTTTCTTTTATTCATGTCGTTCCCTTTGATTCCCTATATTAGACTCAATGCTTGTTCTATTCATCTATTCATCTTATATCATATGTGATTATTTATATGTACTGTTGCAGTGACATTGATTCATCATAGTAAGTATATAGCTTGTTCAGGTTACTTTAAGCTTAGCGTGTATGCGTGGGGTATTTTTCTCGCGTATATACGTCGCCGACTCTCGTCGCAACTTCGTTTCCATGTATTTTGAGAAGCGAGGCGTGACAGCATTTTTTTGGTATCAGAGCCAGGTTCGACGTTCGATTCGTGACACTAAACGGACCAGATTCTTACTGGTAACTTGAAACGAGTTATATTACATTGCAATATACATATATACTATTCACTATGATATCAGTCCACTTGTGAATTGATCGTCCTCTCTTTGAAAATTCATCTCTTTAATCTTTTAATATCCCTGATTCTAACTCTTCTTCTAGAGTAATCTTGTTTCCATCTATTTCTTATTCCTCTTCCCGATTCTATTCCCCCGATTTTGTCTCTTGAAACCGGCCATCATATCCGAACCGACGAAAGAGATCAGAGTGGCGCAGCGGAAGCATGATAGACCCATGATGCAGTGAGAAGTGACGCGAAAATTTAATATCTTCTCCCTCATTTTGATTCTTTTATCGTTCCCTACTTTATTGAAATTTCGAGGACGAAATTTTTTAAAGGTGGGTAGAATGTAATACCCATGGTTTGTAATACATGATTTAATAATAATCATGAGTATTTTAATGTATATATATTTATTATTGAGATAAAAATTGTTATTTAATAGGAGTAATTATTTTTACCCATTACTAATTACTAGTATAACTAATAATTATTTCAATCACTATCATTATTAACTATTATTAATATTATTGTTGGTGTGTTATTATGGCTAAGCCCACCTCTTTCATCCTATTTTCTTTTTCCCCATATCATTATATTCCCAAACCCATACCCATTAGACCCAATACCCATTAATCTAATCCTATATATAATCTCTTAAAATCTAACCCTAACCCTATTCTTAATCTTCTCTTCTCCATCTTCCCCCTGCCGCCGTCAACAACAACACACCCGCAACGCAACTACTCCACCATGAACATATCTCCACGACCATCCACGACAGCCCACAACCTCCGTCAACCCACCGAGCTCCATCACCCTTGTCGAGCCGTGACGTCGAGCTCTGCCACACTTCCATCACCATCCTATGGGCGCTACTTCTCTCCTCCACAGGCCACAACAGCAAGATCTCCATGGCCGTGAGCACACCACCCTCCCCCCATGATCTTGGCCTCGACAGCACACCCCCGGCCATCATCCTCATCTCACCCCCCCGGCTCCTCCCTGCAAACCCCCAACCACACAGCCTCCCTGCAGTCCAGGCCACGCCCCCTCCATCCAACCATGCCTTGGCCTGTCGCCACCAGGGCCGAGCACAACATCCCCCACGCACCCCATCTTCTCATTGACCGCAAGCTCTCTACTTCCTCGAGCCATCACCCCGCATGTCCTCCGCTTACATTGTCGGCCTTTACCATCATCATCCTGGCCTCTCCGAGCACCGTCGTAGCCTCCGCGGCTTCCGTCTCCGCCAATAGCTACCAACAAACCCTTGACATGGCCATGCCCCCCTTGCCGTGAGCTCTTCTCTCTCTCTGTTATTTATTATGTGAGTGTGGGTGTGTTTTAATTAATGTGCATGCATGTATGTGAGGGTGTTGTGTAAATGGGCGTGTGTATGTGCAAGGGAGTGTGGGTGCATGTGTTTTGTTATAGTGTATGTGTATTAGGTTGTGTATATAGTGCATGATTATGTGTGTCTGTATTTATGTTTGTGTGTGTGTGTGTGTGTATGTATGTATGTATATAATATGTATGGTATTATGTTAGTGTTATGTTTATGTATAAGTGTGCATGTGTGTTGTGTATGTATGTAATATGTGTGGGTGTTTGTGTGAGAGTTCATGTGTTTGGTTGCGTGTTACAGCGATTACGGACTCACTCGTGCGATCCGAACTCAGTAACAGGTGAGTTCAGATTCGTGTTCGTTGTGGACCCGATACGCCATACGATTCGAAGACTGATACACGTGATGATTTGGAGATCCGTACCAGTTCGTGTAGTGAAGACCATATAGCGATTCGAATTCAAAACCGCGTCATTTAATGTGAGTGTTTATTCTTATGTTATTTCCTTATTCACTGTTGTCAGTAGGTATTTATATGTTACTCGTATCATTTCATGTGACCGATTGATGTATTTTACAAGTATGATTACTCGTATCACTTTGTGAGATATCAGTGAGCGTCCACTTTCATTATGTAGTTGATATGAGCATTTATCGGCGTCATTTCATGTGTTAGTAGTTTGTCGTTGATGGCTTACGCCTAGTATTGTACATCTTAGACAGTGACTCGTTTTGATTTATGGATTGACTAGACTAGTTCATATTTGAGGATGGATGGCATATTTTATGTATAGTGTTTATCAGTAATTGTTGGTGATATTCTGACTGAAACTCTTTTGGATATTGAGACAAGCAGATGTGATATTACTTTATCGATAGACTGACCGATACATAGATTGGTATGAACTTAGTTAGGTTGAAGTTGACCTGAGCTTCGTATTCGTTTCGTTGGATTCATGATTTATATGTAAATAGGATTATGATGATTGGATTATGTTCAGATGAGTGAATATGATACTCTTGACTCTGATGTATACGATGGGAATGACTTTTGGACTGTTAGGAGCTATTATTTCTGGATTCTCCCATTGATGATTTTGACTGAGTATTGATGACCTTATTGATATTGACTACTAAATGTAGAGATGATCTAAATTTCATATTGATCGAGGACGTTAAACTCTTTAGTTATGATCTAGATTTTCATTGGATAAGTTTGATCTTGAGGAAGTTCTACTCGTCATTGGTGATTTCGGTATCCGTTGACCTAATTGATCTCGAAGATATTCAGTACTTCATAATTGGTTCTTGATCAATTCAGTTATTGAGATTCAGATATATTGGTGACTTAGAGGATTGCAGAGATCGGTAGTGATGAGAGAACTGATTTATTATTAGTCTTTTGAGATTGTGGTTACTGTATCAGATACCCCAGCATGGCTTGATGTGTGTGATGTTCACGATGATTGTATCAAGATTATGAGTTGATGGATTCATTATTGTTATATCTAGTATGAGGGGATGAGATATAGATCAGTTCTAGATGAGACTGTCTATTGATTAGTGTTCAAACTTGATTGTATCATTTCATATTACATAAATCATTGAGAAAGTATTGTTAAACCGTAACACCCTGTACAGTTCTATTGTTCATCGTATACACGGATACTGCTACAGTTTACTCTCATTGCTATTGTTTACCGTGCATACGATTACTGTTTACTGATATAATGTATTGTTACTGTCACTGTATTGTCCCAGTATTCTAGGTAACATAGATATTGAATGTTATAACTGAATTAAACAATAATGTAAATGAATAACTTACACTGGGATTAGGAAAATTGATGGAGATAGTGTCTGTATTTTGGGTGAACCTAGAATACATGTTACGCAGCCGAGATAGGGTTCCACTGCAGGGTCCTGGGAATGACTAGCATCCGGTACTGTTTATTGTTATACTATTACTGTAGTACCTGGCGGTACGTCCTGATTCAGCGCCAGGAGTCTGGGTCGTGGTCCCAAGTATGTACGGGACCCACCTAAAGCATGGACAATCTCCAACCGATCAGTTTCGATAACTTAGGATCTCGATTGGCACACGTAGTAAGCTTAATATGGGATGTGTCTACTACATGTGACAATTTGTGTTCGCTGACATAATTTATAACCAAACTGAATCTTACATTGACATTATAAACTGAACTTGAAATATACATGTTATGAAAGACACCTGACTGTACTCACGACCAGACATGTATATTATAACAGATTGATCCCATTACCTTTAAAGTTAGGTATTACATGTAGTGTTTTAAATGTCGGCCGATATTTCCAAAATGTCGGCCGACATTTCGTTTTCAAGACCTCACCGCCACGACATCCCCACCCGCATTTGAAATGGCGTTTTAGAAAATGTCGGCCGACATTTCGGGAAAAATTCGATATGTCGGCCGACATTTTCCCGAAATGTTGGCCGACATTTTGGGAAAAACTCAATATGTTGATTGGTCTTGAAAGTTAGAGTAATTGAAAAATTTTAACAGTGGATTATTGAATATATGAAAAATGTTTAAGTTAATTATACATATCCTAAACATATTTATATAGTTTTGCATAAGTTGTGTATGTATTAGCTTGATAAGAATTTTTAAATTACATTATTTAAGACATCTAGGATATATATTTGTTATCCGCCATGACATTTGAAATTTACTAAATGGCCCAGAAATATCTCCGAAATCTGAAATCCAACATCCGATTACGACATCCGACATTTCCCTGATATCCAACATTTAAAACACTGATTGCATGTCATGATGATACTTGTACTATGTTGATTGATATTTATTATCCATACTCTCTTTTTATTATTTTTTGTTCATGTCATTTCCTTATCCAGTATATCTTCATGAAAGTATCATAGTATACTCACACGTTATATGCACGTGCACCTTCCCCTTTATTCTTACACACTCATTGGGAGTTCTGACTCCCTGGATTTGCATATCCAGATCTATGGTTATTTTATTACTGACCAGGTATTTGAAGAGAAGCACATGTGTTACGAGGAACCTGGAGTTCTCTCTATTCGAGTACTGGTTCTTACTTTCTTTTATTCCTGTCGTTCCCTTTGATTCCCTATATTGGACTCAATGCTTGTTATATTCATCTATTCATCTGATATCATGTGTGATTATTTATATGTACTGTTGCAATGATATTGATTCATCATAGTGATTATATAGTTTGTTCAGGTTACTTTAAGCTTAGCGTGTATACGTGGGGTATTTTCCTCGCGTATATACGCCGTCGACTCTCGTCGCGACTCAATTTCTATGTATTTTGGAAAGCGAGGCGTGACACATGTGAATTTTAAGATGCGCAAATCATGACCAATTGTTTAGATTATTCATGTGCAGATTCAATACCATAGATCTAATCGAATTGAATATGTGACAATATCCATATCCAATTGAATTTCTGTTTTGGGCCTGTTTGGTTAAGGGTGGACGTGAGGAAGTGAGGAAGTGAAGAAGTGGTAATAGTTCCCTTTGGAACTTGGGAATTAGTTAGTAAGTTTTCTGGTGTTTGGATGTTGTTGAGAAGTGTGGTTTGGAAAATGTTATGTCTTTTCCGGTGTTTGGATGGTAATGTGGAAGTGAAAGTGGAAAAGTTGACTACAAAGTTGACCGCAAAATAATATTAAATTAAAAATTAATTAAGAAAAATAAAAATTAGACTGTAATTAGAATGCAAGTGAGATTTACATGAGCAAAAAATTAACTATTTTGTGCTACAACTTATTACAAATGAGATTTACATGACCACAAAATTAACTGTAGCACTCTGGAAGTGAGGAAAACGTTGTGTAAAGGAGAAAAGAAAGAAGGAAAAGAACTTTTTCCATTTTCCTTTTCCGGTGTTTGGATGAACAGCGGAAATGAGAAAAGACACTTCCCACTTCCTCACTTCCACTCAATTCCTTGAATCCAAACAGCCCCAAGTAGTAGTAGCAGAGACATGATTTTCATTCAGGAGTATAATGGTCTAGAATAAAGTGCTAAATTTCTCATGGTCATAACCTCACACATGACTTTTTGTATCTAAAGTTTTGGCAACTTAATTTGGTGTTTATTTTAACCTTTTTAATATAAACAAACTTAATAGAAATGCATATTTCACTAACCTATGCTGTATCACTATAATTAAGATGCATGTAAAAGTTAAAAAATGAAATATCACTAGTAATGAAAAAAATCTACTATCCCATTAGTTTGTGGTAAATGTATCTTAGGATAAACAACATATCGAGTAAAGGTTGTGACTTTTGAGCAAATAATAGCAGAACAAAACTGTAAATTCAGCAAGACATTCCAACTATTGTAGTGCACAGAATATAAAAGGAACAAAAGAAATAACATTTTTACCTCCCAAGAGAAGTTTCCCTATCAAGACAGGAACAATCAGAAATGGAATCTTGAGACAGTTGTAAATTAAAATGGTAGTGACAAATAAACAGCAGCGACAATGTCACAGTGGTTAGTTTAAGACTGGGATCAAAGGAAGATTCGTGCCACATCTGTCCTTTAGTTCAAAAGGGGATGTTGGCTCATGTCATGCCTGCAGTGGCATTTATGTTCCTCCTCCTCCTGTTTTTTAATTATCATCACTCGAGATTCCCTAAGAAGTATTTTGCCCTATTAGGGAGTATTTTACCAGAAAAGGTATAACAGACCTTTTCTTTTTTTCTAATTCTGAATTCTAAACTCCACAACCAGCATGGTCCACCAAGTGCAGGTAGATAGGAGAGAGCAGAACTTTGTTTCTTTTTCTTCTTTTTAGTTTTTAATTCTGAATTCTAAAGTCTGCTATAAATCCTTTATTTCTCCGCAGCACCATCAAAGCACCAAGTGCAGGTGAATACAGGAGGCATCATAACTTTTTGGGGGTTGGAGCTGTGTGTTTGTTTTGGGTGTGTGGGTGGGGGTTTCTCTCCAAATACGCCGTGGGGGGGGGGGGGGGGGGGGGGGGGGGGGCGGGGGCGGGGGCGTTCCCTCACTGCACATAAAAACTTAGAAATCAAGATACGTTTTGCGCGTTTTAAATGTTGCAGATCATGATCAATGGATTTGATTGTTAGCTTGGATGGCCTGCCAAATCATTGGCTTGGAATGTTACCATCCAAACCAAAGGACAGACCACCTAATCGACAACCGTTAGCATCCATGTAACTTCGGATGGCAACAAGCAGAAATGCAAAGTCTGGAGGCGCTTATCTAGCAACAAGGACTAGCATAAATGGATTGATTGTTAACAAAGTTTCTTGATCATGGGCTAAGAATTTCCAACCACCAAATTATAGTTGATATGTATATCAAGATGAGTAGGCCATGAATAATGGTTTTGGATTGTTTATTTATAAAGCCAGTGCTCTAGAATGCTTATTTCCCAAACAATCAACGAATCGGTAAGGGAGCTTTGAAAATTTATAGCTGACTTTAATGCATTTCAAATTCTCAAGTTGAATAAGACACCACTTAGCATGAGTCTAGGGACTATGCAACAAAAGAAGAAATATTTCAAGAGTTGTTAATCTGCAGTTGTGGATGGGGCTTGAGAATTAGCTCCTGTTTTTCTGCTGCTTTTTGGTTCTATTTTTAGTAGTGGGGTCCTGCACTTCACTATTTTGTTGCAACTTAGACTCGGTGATGCACTTTGCTCACTGGTAATGAACACCAGTATGTCTGTGCTGTGGTGGATCTGAGTGTCCTATACTTTGGTGGGTGTAATTAGGAATCAATATGTATTTAGGAGTCATAATGTAATTAAGAGTAGTTACTTAATTAGGAGTCACATTGCTACATAATATTAGGAGTCATGTTTCTATTAGAAGTTATAATTGTATTTGTCTAATGTCTATACATAAGAGTGTAGAAAAAAGACTCATCAACTCTCTAATTTCCATAATCTAAATCTTCTCATGGTATCCGAGCACTAAGATTCTCTATTTTTTGCAACCTTCGTCGCCGTCATTTCCTCTCGCCATCAAAAAATGGCCATCAACATCTTCTCTTCTTCTTTTAGTTCTTTTCTTTCTTTTTTCTTCTTTCAAAACTGATTTGAATTCAAATTTGTAAAAAAAAAATGTATTGTTCACGGTTAACAGTACCACCGCGGTACTGTTCACATGAACACTAAAAAAGTGGAGGTGGTTTGGAGTTTTAAGGCTATTCACTTTTCAAGATTATGTATTCTTTGAATACTTGAGAGTTTAGTGATTTTATATGAGTTGTTTTAAATCCTGAGGAAAGATCGTTTGTTTAGTTTATTTTTTAGGTGTTTAGGTTCCATGAGAGTATCATTCGCTTGGGTATTTTATATCCCCAGAGAGTATCAGTTTCAGAAGAGATTCTAGAAGTATGACAGGCGAAAAGTATCCACACTAATAGTTTCAGATATTTCAGTAGTTCATACTGCCTGGATGCCATCTACCTTGGCAGACCAATAACTCTACAACTTGTTTTATTTCATATTCTCCTCACACATGGGTTATAGATTCATGAGTTTCAAATCATATGATTGAAACAAAGGTATATTGTCATCTCTTGACTTTAGTTTTTTCATCCATCGGTGACACTAGCAAATGGTTCTATATCTTCTGTATAAGGTATAGGCATTGCCAATGCTACATCCTCATTATCTTTATCATATGCGCTTTATGTTCTAAGTTTTCTTTTAATTTGTTATCAATCAGGAAAATTATTAGATCATTAAATTGCTCAATGATATTCTTTCTCACGCATTGTGAATTTTAAGAACTTAGAACAAAAAAGACGATTGCCACATGGCATGAAAGTGACGGATTGTATTATCTCAAATCTAATAGCACATTCTAGTTCTATATTTGTTTTTTTTACCATCATTGTCATTTAGATCATCCCTCTCTATCGGTTTTAAATTTTTAGTTCCTGAGTCAAATCAACTGATCCTTAAAATATGAGTCTTGTCAACGAGAGAAGTATCATCAAATATCTTATCCTAGTAGAGTCAATAGAAGGATTAATCACCCATGTGATTTGGTTCATTCACATGTATGGGGTTCATGTTTAATAAAATCAAAAGTTGATTTTCAATAATTCATTACTTTCGTGGATGATTACTCGTGTGTTACTTGATTTTATCTCATGAAATCTCGTTCTAAATCTTTTCTATATTTTAAAATTTTCATTCTCAAAATAAAGCCCAAGTTACCACTTTTGTGAAAATTTTAAGATCTGATAATGCTAAAGAGTATATTAGTTCATCCTTCACAAATTTTAATGACCGAGCATGACATTATTCAACAATCCTTATATGCATACACTCCTCAACAAAATGCTATTGCTAAACGTAAAAATTGTCATTTGTTTGAAATTGCTCGCACATTGTTTATTCATAGAAAAGTTTCTAAATATTTTTAGAATGATGCAATTCTTACAGCTTGTTATTTAATTAATCAAATTCCTTCTTTTGTTTTGAAAAATCAAATCTCGTATTTAGTTTTATGTCCTCAAAATGATTTATTTTCTGTGCCACCAAAAAATTTTGGGTGTATGTGTTTTGTTTAGAACAATGATCCTCATAAAATTAAATTAGATTTTCGTGTTATCAAATGTATTTTTCTTGAGTATTCTCGAACACAAAAAGGGTGTTGGTATTATTATCCTTCACTTGAGCGTTATCTTGTTTCAACTGTCTAAATCCGGATTTGATAGTGAGTCTTTTACCTTAGAGTCCGAGGACGACAATATATTTTTTCTTGTTCAGGATCCATCAATCGTGCATACTCCATCATCGATTAATATACATCTGGGTACATTGCCAATGGTACACGGCGAACCAAAAAACCCTCACCAGTTTGAAGAATCAACCAAAGTCTTCACAAGACGTACTACATACCAATGTCAACATTTTCTATTATTCTAATTTTCAGAAATACAAACTAGAGAGAATACATCTACATTACCCTCTAGTGATATTACTGATTCTGATATTGTTTTGGAACACACTTGTATATCTCACCTTATCTCTCGCTTTGTATCTTATTCACACTTGTTCCTTTCTTTTTCTACATTTATTTCTTCTTTGAACTCATATTCTATTCTCAAGACTGTATCAAAGATCTTATCTCTCAGATTGGAAGAATGCCATGAAGAAAGAAATATTGGCTTTAGAACAGAATAGAACCTAGGATCTTGTTGTTCTTCCTCCAGGAAAGAAAACAAGTGGATGTTGATGGGTGTACACTGTGAAGGTGAATCTTAATGAGTCATTGGCTTGTTTGAAGGCCTGTTTGATTGCCAAAGAGTATTCTCAAGCATATGGAATAAATTATGAAGACACCTTCTCCCCAATTGCAAAGCTGACTTCTGTGTGGATTCTTATTTATTTGGTTGTAACTCGTCAGTTAGATATTAAGAATGCTTTTCTTAATGGTATTCTTGACGGGGAGGTTTGCATGGAGCAACCACACAATGTTGCTAGGGGAATCAGAGAATGTGTGCAAGCTGAAAAGTTCTTGTATGTATTGAAGCACTCGCTGAGAGCTTTGTTTGAATGATCCGCCTTTGTTGTTAGGGCTTTTGATTTTTGTTTTTCTCAGGAGAATTACTCTGTGTTTTGGTGACATCGTCAAGGGAAGATATTACTCTTTATAGTGTATGTGTATGATATCATTATTAGTAGCGATGATGCACAGAGGATTGCTCATTTGAAATGCTACTTGCAGAAGTATTTTCAGAAGGAAAAAAAAAACCTTGGATATTGCGGTACTTCTTAGGCATTAAAGTAGCTAGGTATATGAGGAGAATTACTTTTTCCTAGAGTAAGTATATGCTTAATATGCTCTCTGAGGCAGATATGTTGGGATGCAAAGTTGTCGATGCACTCATAAAAACTAATGTCAAATTGTTACCAGATCAGGGGGATCTTAAATGATTCTGGCAGGTATCATCAGTTAGTGAGGAAGCTGAACTATCTAACGCTAACTAGACCTAATATTGCATTTGTCGTGAGTGTTATGAGTCAGTTTCTCTCAGTACCAAGGACGATTCATTGAGATGCAGTGGCGCAAATTTTCAATTATTTGAAGAAGTCTCCAAAAAAAGAACTACATTCAAATTGTGGACACACCAGAGTTGTTGGTTTTTCAGATATTGATTGGGCACGATCACTCGTTGATAGATGATTTACCACAGGCTTTTGCATATTCCTTGAGGAAATCTTGTGTCATGAAAAAATAAAAAGTAAAGTGTGATGTCACAATCTAGTGCAGACTCAGAGTATCATGTAATGACAAATATAACTTATGAAATGGTCAGAGACTTGTTGATTGAGCTTGGTTTTACTCCAAAGTATCCTATGAGGTTATAGATAACCAAGCTGCTATTCTCATAGCTGAAAAATTTAGTATTTCACGAGCGCACAGAACACATTAAAGTGAATTGTCATTTAGTATGTTAAAAGATAGAAGAGAAGATTGAAACTCGACATGCTTCATCCGGTCATCAGCTGGCAGATTTACTCACAAAGTTTCTTAGGAAGACACGAGTTGTGACAATCTGGGACATGTATGGTGTATACGCTCTAGCTTGCGGGAGTGTAATTAGGAATTATTCTATATTTAGGAGTCGTTATGTAATTAGGAGTAGTCACTTAATTAGGAATCATATTGCTACATAATATCATGAGTCTTATTTTTATTAGGAGTTATAATTGTATTTGCCTATAAATAAGAATAGAGAGAGATGACTCATAAACTCTCTAATTTTCATGATCTAAATCATCTCAATGGTAATATGGTGGTGTGGGTCCAAGCGTAACGCTCCATAATTCCATTTGCACTGGATCAATTATCTCCAAATAAAGTGGTAATCTGCAGTTTGCAGTTGTGAA
The DNA here is from genome assembly GCA_038442645.1 of Agave tequilana. NCBI lineage: Eukaryota > Viridiplantae > Streptophyta > Magnoliopsida > Asparagales > Asparagaceae > Agave > Agave tequilana. The sequence continues at coordinate 45,744 of JAVJIF010013760.1, forward strand.
GGCCATAGAGTAAATGGTTTATGATAACAAGTCATATTATATTTATCGCATTGGTCATATAATCAACAATCCAGACCATTAGTCACCACCTACACATTACATACACCATTTCGCAAGATATGCTATTGGAACTTATAATAGCAATCAAATTTGTCCTCTAGCTGAAGTTTGAGGTAAAACTGTAAAAGTACAACCAACAAGGTCAAGATGAAGTCTATGTTGCTTGGAAAGGGGGACAAGTGTTACTGCTACAGGGTATGCGTGTCAGGTGGGAATTTCAGGTGAAAATGCATATATAAATTCATGCATGTCTTAAGAATTTCAGACGTGCAGGACCTAAAAAACTCATCATCCACAAGCTGAAGTTCCTGATATAAATGCATAAAAATATACGCACATATATGTCTGAAAACTTCAGATGTTTATGAGCTAATAAACCTGATTTATTTTATTGATAGAAAATGTATATATCTGACTGCCTAAAAAATTTATGACACCGTTTTATTTCTTCTCATATGCGACTAAGGTTGAAGTATACTGAAAAGCTTAAGGTAATAAATGCATTACTTGTAGGAAAAAGATGATAGAAAATTTCAAATATTGGCTTATTTTCCGTCGGTTTCAGGATTCAGGGATCTTCCTTTGGTTTCAGGGTTTCTGCACTCAGAAAAACTCAGTTTCGGAGTTCGAAAGAATTGGTTAGCGTCTGTCAAAAGTTCCAATAGCAGTAACTCACTGCAGTGAAGGATCACGATAACAAAGCATTTAGTAGACAAATATTGAGCTGGAAATTGACAAAAAAAAACTACGAAAATCTGAATATTTCTGTTACCATCCAACAATATGCTCCTAGTTCCATGTTCAGTAACAAGCTTCTGAAATTAAGCTTGATATCTCAATGGCCTTATTATGCTCAAACTATTTTCTACTTTCATAATTATCTTTATGTAAGAATGATATATGTATTTAGTATACAACTACATATATGGACACCTATCAACAAAAAGTGTGACTCCAATGACATCACTGAATAACTTGCTATGGGTTTATGCACCGATTAAAGAAACAAGATGAACTTGTGCAAAACCAAGTGTCTATCTGTGATTAGCTTTTTTCTCTTCTGGTTTTATGCAGTATAAGACTTGTTTTTCTGTTAAATATGGTCGTCTTTGAAGATACCACAATCTGAGCTTACTCATCAAGCAAGAATTCTTAATCCATTCAATAGAGAAAAAACATATACCAGTGAAATAGAGGCTAAAACAAAGTCTAAATAGGAATTAGAGTAATATAAACATAATGCATATCATATGATATCAGTTATGCGCAACTAGAATACTGACACAAGTGAATTCAACCAAAGGTAAGTTGGTTTTATGACATTTGTTGGACCTGACTAAGTATGGTTATGTTGGATGCATTTGGGTCAAGTGCAAATCATGGATCAATTTGGCTTAGTTTGGAACACGTTCGGTTAGGTTCTTGTCATGTCAGTTTGAATGAAACCATGTCACATTGGATCATTTGATTAGGTCATGATTGGTGATATTAGATTAGTATGTCAAATTTTCTTTTCCTTTATTTTTTTTTAAAGACTTTCTTTCATTAGTAATACAGATTAACATATATTTTAAAGCTGTAAGAATCAACACGCAAAGTCAACACTTTGAGTGACAACAGGGAGAGAAGAGTGGAAGCATAGAGTCGCATGAGCGTAAGTACATAAATATACAAAATAAACCAATAATAACAAAGGGAAACTAATAGTGTAGCATGTGTATCATGCATTAACTTGACTTAAAAAGAAGTTCCCATGACAATTTAGGAAGATGGTATTCGAAAATCAAAGATATAGCTCTCCTTGTACTCTCCGGCTTACTCGTGTTTTGTTAAACGCGTTTAATAGAAGGCGGGCAGAATTTGACTATTTCCCACTATTTTGTTTAATAATCAAAACTGACCGAAAGGAGGTTTCTTCCTGTATCTTCTTCATAAATTTTGTCCGCCCATCCATCTTCCATCTCTCTCTCTCTCTCTCTCTCTCTCTCCCCCCTTCCCCCCTCCCCCTCCCTCCCTTGCTCTGATCCGCCGCCTGCCTCCCTCTCTCTGACTCTTCCCCTCCTCCCCTCTTCCCCCTCTCCCTCTCTCTAGCTCTCCTTTCCCCTCCCTTCTCCCCCCTCCCCACCCTCCTCTCTCTCTCACCGCCGCCAGTGGTCGGTTTCCCACCGCCCGACAGTGGTATACTAGTAATAATAATCAGTGTACGGTTAAAACCTAAAAGCCTTGAGCATGTCAGAGATCATGGATGGTATACTGTGCAAACATCTTGTCATTTTATCAATTTGTCAGAGTGTACAGCAAGATTGTGATTTTAAAGAGGCGGAGTAAGTTGGATGATTAAATATACTGTTCTCTCTTAATCAGACTTTCAAAGCTCAAATAATTTTTGTCTTAATCACGTTGATAGCAAACATTATATTTTTTTTGAGAATTAGCAAACATTATATTTTGTTTACCTATTATAGCATGAAATAAGTTCATAGGAAATTTAAGAATTAGAACAAACCTCAATTTCGCTCCAATCTCCCGAAACCCCCCAGCTCGCTTGAGATTGCCTTGCTGTTTCAGTCATTAATCTGTTGTCGCAGAGATAAAAACGGAATTTCTCGATCAGTCAGTGTTTTATTCTCGTCCCCTCACCAAATCCCCAAATCACAGATCTAATACAAGGTTTTAAAATTCAGCAACTAACCTTTCGATCTGAGAGTAGAGCTGCAGCCCCGACTCGGATCGGTCGCCGGGTTTGGTCCTCTCGGTGTCGTCGGCGTAGTTACTGCAGCAAACGTTCATCCTCCTCCTCGTCGATGAAGACGACGAAGCAAGCTTCAGCTGCTGCTGCTGCTGCCGCCTCCGGTTGTTGAAGAAGCCATTTCTGGTTCGAACCGGAATCGGGATTCTCGGGAGCAAGCTGCTGCCGCTGGTCGTCATTATTCCTTCTTTCTCGAATCTCAACTGTTTACTGGGTTTGGGTCCAGTTCGGTGAGAACAAAACTGGAGGGGTATTTGTGATCTGTGAACGTCGTTTTTGTGGGGATTGAGACTCGTTGAGGGCCGTGTGCTCTTCGCCCGCTCGCCTCCCCGTGATCATCATCTGTGAACGTCGTTTTCGCTGGGATTGAGACTCGTTGAGGGCCGTGTGCTCCTCGAGTTTGCCCACTCACCTCCCGGTGATCACAACTCTAGAGTCTAGATTCTGCGTGGGGGTGCCAATCAGATCGGTTTGAACCCGAAAGCAACCGACTCTACCCATAATGTAGGGGTTCCCAAAAGTTTTGGAACCCGCCTAAGACTCAGCCGACCCCTTAACCTGCCTAAAACTAGGGATGCAAAAGAATACAAATAATCCGCTTCAAAACCGAATTCGTATCAGAAGTTTGAGGAATATGGATATTTATATCCGCTCCGCTTAAAATATGAATACAAATATGGATACGGATAATGATGTGCTATCTGAAATATTTAATATCTAAATAATTGAATACATATTAGAAAATTTAAAAATATCTTTTGATGCACGTGTTTAAAGTTTTATATAGTATTACAAACAGCGACAGAGCCAGAATTTCAAAGACGGGGTGCACAAAAATATATAATAGGGAGGGATTGTCCCTTCCTTGACTGTAGTTTTCTTAACGATAAAAGCGGATTGATTTCAGGTAGATCGATCAGCATTTTAATGAGACGTCATCAATAAGGTTGTGCACCAAAACCAATCTATATTGCGTTGGGAAAACGAAGAATTAAAACATGAAGCTTTGAGCTGAATTAAGGCATGATCCGTTAATAGAATCAACCAGATAATAGTTGGGGTGTGTTCTCCTTCCATTGGGGATGAACGTGGTATACTTACATGTTTAATTCCGTTTTAGAATGAATGAGATATTCAAGTCTAAAGTTTACCTAATTCAAAAGCTAAAGGGGACTAAAGATAACTAAAAGCATTTACTCCCACATTGGATATGGGATGGACAATTGAAGTGTTTAAATGGGAACAAAGGGTGTGCCCTTTGGATACTTGGAGTTTTCGCGCACGATTAGGTAGACACCAAGCCCACACGCGTGTCGCCGCCAGCGCCGAGGCCGGGGCTCGGGTCCGGGACCAAGCCACACAGGTTTAGTGCTACAGTGGGTCTTGACTCGACCCGCTCCGCTACTCTCGCGCTGCGCTGCAACGGTTGGTTGGAAAGAACCGTTGCAGCGGTTCCTGTCTGGAATAATTGCAACGGTTCAGATAGGAACCGTCGCAACTGTCCCTGAATGATTTTGCCCTCAACTGGTTCCCAGGAGCGCTATAAATAGCGCTCCTCTCCATGGATTAAAAACACACAGTGAAAACGCAAATTCTTCTATCCCTCCTTTTATATTGAAGATCAGATCCGAAAAGAGTCAAACTGAAGATCAGATTTCTGAAGAAAAATCTAAAACAAGATTTGTTCTGAAAAAAGGCTTAAAAAATTCAACAGATTCTTAAATATAATTGTTATCTGAATCTCTGTCTTTCTAAGACATTAATTCTTCTCACCCTATTTTCTCTACAGTGAATAATCCTCCAAAGTTAAGGTAAATATTCTCCTAAAATTTGTCTTCGTCCTGCTGCATTGAAATCTTGTGAGATATTGATTAACTATGATTCGACTGTACGGTGATTTGGTAGTGCTATCCAAATATCATGAAGAAGTTTGTATCTTGGGAGACCAGCGTCCAGTAATCCGTTAGCACCGAAGCGGGGGACGTATTTGTCTTAAGGAGATACGTTACATGCGTACCTCACTCCAATTATTGTATAAGTGAACTAACGTTCTTTATATAGGGGTTATACTTAAATATTTATACTTCATAAATATTATTGTGTATTAAGACTGACTAATATTAGTCTAATTGGTGTTTAACCAAGGAAGGTAATTGAAAGGTGGTTCTATAATTAAGGAACGTTCTACTGAACGAAAAACCTCCCACATGATATTCACCGACCTGGCCAATTAGATCAGTAACATTGATTAATTGTCAAATCTATTCTTGTACATAACAATTTTAAGACAATTATCATTCTTGAAGTTGCTTACTTCTGTTCTGTTTGAATTACAGAAAATGTCTGAGACTAATCAAGACAATACTTGTACGGCACATAACATGCAAATTCAGCAGATGATGGTGCGTGTTCCACTTCCTAACCCGGAGCCGGAGAAGCCAGGAAAATTCAATGGCACTGAATTTAAGAGGTGGCAACAGAAGATGCTCTTCTACTTGATCATTCTGCATTTAGCCAAATTCCTGCAAGGGGATCCACCAAAACCCGAAACTGATCGGAGCTCAGTCCTTGCAGTTGATGCATGGACGCAAGATGCCTTCCTTTGCCGAAACTATATCTTAAACGGACTGGATGACTCTCTGTACAATGTCTACAGCCCTATCACAACGACAAAGAAGTAATGAGACAGTCTTGACAAGAAGTACAAGAAGTTCGTCGTGGGATAATTTCTAGAGTACAAAATGGTTGACGGTAAGACTGTGATCAGTCAGGTGCAAGAATTCCAACTTATCTTGCACGAGATAAAGGCTGAAGGTATGATTCTACCTGAAATTTTTCAGGTTGCTACTATCGTCGAGAAACTCCCACCTGCGTGGAGAGATTTCAAGAACTACCTGAAGCACAAACGCAAAGAGTTAAAGTTGGAAGATCTCATTGTGAGGCTTCCGATTGAAGAGGACAACCGTAAGTCCGAGAAAATGAGCAACAAGAACTCCTATGAATCCAATGCCAGTGTGATCAAAGACTCAAAGGGGAAAGCGTTTACTTCCAAAGGCCTAAAGCGGAAGAAGACTGCCCAGGGTACAGAGGCAAGGACCAAGAGGCAAGAACAAGCGCTTCAAGAGAACTTGCTATATCTGCAATAAAGAGGGACATAAGGCGAATGAATGTCGCCGTCGTCCCAAAAAGTACAAGAAGGACCATCCACAGACAAACCTGACCGGCCATGCGTCACCAAGCCTTTCAGTTGTGGTACCAGAAGTGAATCTGACAACTAACAATAAGGATTGGTATGTAGACACTAGGGCTACTCGGCTCATCTGCTCTGAGAAATTTTATTCTCTGATTATAAAAAACTAGAGCATAATGAGCAACTCTTCATAGGCAACTCAGCCGTCTCCAAGGATGAGGAAAAAGGAAAGGTCATCTTAAAGTGGACATCTGAGAAGGATCTCACTCTGAACGATGTACTACATGTTATGTATATCCGCAAGAACTTGATCTCTGAATCATTTCTTAGTAAGAAAGGCTTTAGAATGGTTTTCGAATCAGATAAGTTTGTACTTACTAAGGGTGAGACGTGTGTTGGTAAGAGTTATCTTGTTGATGGCTTATTTAAGGCCAATGTTGTCGTAGTGGACAAAGGTCTATTTATCTGTTTCCAAATCTCATAAATAAAGAAAAATCTTTTGTTTATTTGCTTGAGTCTCTTATTTTATGGCATGCTAGATTAGGGCATGTAAATTATAAGTCCTTGCAAAACTTGTCTAATCTAGGATATATTCCTAAACTCAACTTAGAAGAAATTCGCAAGTGTGAGATTTGTGTGGAAGCCAAGTTCGCTAAAAGTTTATTTCACTCAATTGATCGAAATACAGAACCTTTAGGGTTAATTCATAGCGACCTGTGTGACTTGACATTTATGCCAACAAGAGGCAGAAAAAAGTATTTTATTACTTTTATTCATGAGTGTATAAGATATTTTTATGTGTATCTTCAAACAGTAAGGATGAGGCAATGAATATGTTTCTAACATATAAAATCGAAGTTGAGAATCAACTCAATAAGAATGTACAGATTTTAAAATCCGATCGAGGCAGAGAATATGAATCAAATGAATTTAGTGAGTTATGTGCTGAATTTGGTATAATCCATCAAACTACAGCACCATATACTCCAATGAACCAATTGGTAATGCGAAAGTTGGACCAAGAAGAAGTCAGAGATTAAGAGTCTCAAAATCTTTTGGTCCGAATTTCATAGCATATGCTATTGAAAGTGAGCCTCAAACTTTTAAAGAGGCTATGTCTACCCCAGAAGCACAAATGTAGAAAGAAATTATAAATAGCGAAATAAAATCCATCTCAAGCAATCATACTTGGGAATTAGCAAACTTGCCTTCCGGCACTAAACCAATTGGGAGTAAGTGAATTTTCAAAAAGAAATTAAAACCCGAAGAATCTATCGATAAGTATAAGACTAGGTTAGTAGCCAAGGGTTATCGATAAAAGGAAGGACTTGACTACTTTGATACTTATTTACCAGTAACAAGAATAACTTCTATTCGGATGTTAATTGCGATTGCAGTATTGCACGACTTAGATATTCATCAAATGGATGTAAAGGTTGCATTTTAAATGGTGAATTAAATGAAGAAATATATATGGAGCAACCTGAAGGATTTATAGTCAAAGGTCAAGAACACAAAGTGTGTAAATTGATAAAATCCTTATATGGTCTAAAGCAGGCTCTAAAATAATGGCATGAGAAATTTGATAGTGTCATAATCAAAAATGGATTCGCTATCAATGGATGCGATATATGTGTTTTACACTAAAACAGTTGGAGATGCATGTATCATTGTTTGTCTATATGTAGTGACATGCTGATACTTGGGACTAATATTGAAGTTATTAAGTCCGCTAAAAGAATGTTATCCAACAATTTTGATATGAAAAATCTGAGGGTTGCTGATGTAATTCTAGGAATTAAAATCAATAGAATAGCAGATGAAATCAGCCTATCTCAATCTCACTACGTGGATAAGATGATAGAAAGATTCAAAGATTATGGGATAAAAGAGAATACAAATCCCTTTCTCTCACACATCTACCTTTACAAGAATACAGGAACTAGAGTATGACAGTTGGAATATTCTCAGATTATCGGAGTCTATTGTATTTAATGAACTGCACTAAATCCGATATTGCTTATGTTGTAAGCAAATTAAGCAGATACACTAGTAGCCTTAGTGATGATCATTGGACTGTTTTACTACGAGAATTAGGTTACGTATCATATACCAAGGAATATGCCTTAACATATAAACAATATCCACCTGTACTTGAAGGATATAGTGATGCTAACTGGATTGTAGATTCTGAGGAATCAAAATCAACTAGCGGATATGTATTTACTCTTGGAGGAGCAGCGATATCTTGAAAATCTTTCAAATAAACATGTATTGCATGTTCCACAATGAAATCATAATTCATAAGCCTTAAACAAGGCTGGAGAAGAAGCAGAATGACTTCGATAATTTTTAGCAGATATACCATTATGGCCAAAGCTAGTGCCTGCCATATGCATTCACTGCGATAATCAAGCAGCGATATCTAGGGCACAAAATTTTATATATAGCAGTAAGTCTACTCTTAATAGGACGATCACCTATGTGAGTATAGAGATGGTCGGCTCTTTGAGAATCTCTATGGAGGCAGTTATTCCCTAAAAATACTCTCTAAAACTAAGAATGTCCAAGGCCAAAATGAACAAAAACAAAGACCAAAGTTGATTTTGGAAAGTTACTGTGTGAAGCTTATTGACTTGGCTTACAATAATGGCTGACAGTTTAAGACTTAGTTCACTGATTAGCCAGTAAGTCTGATAAAACTTTCGCTATTGAAGGTTCAAGACCTAGTTCAGCTATCCGGATGCAGTTTCTTTTCTAAAGTATCTTTCACTATAGAGTCAGTCTCTTTATGTGGCAATTTCTTGAATTTCCATTCATTTTGGGGATTGTTGGGAAAATGAAAAATTAAAATATGAATCCTTAAGCTAAATTAAGGCATGATCTGTTGATAAAATCAACTGGATAATGGTCGGAGTGTTTTCTCCTTCCATTCGGGACGAACATGGTATATTTACATGTTTAATTCTGTTTTAGAATGAATGAGATATTTAAGTATAAAGTTTGCCTAATTCAAAAGCTAAAGGGGACTAAAGGTAGTTAAAAACATTTAGTTCCACATTGGTTATGGGATGGACAATTGAAGTGTTTAAATAGAGCAAAATGGGAATAAAGGGTGTGCCCTTTGGATACTTGAAGTTTTCCCGCGCGATTAGGGGGACACCATGCCCCCGCGCGCGCTCGCCGCTGCCCGCCTGGCCCAACGCCAGGGATCGGGGCCGGGTCCGAGTCTGAGCGTGGGCGCGAGTGCGGGTGCAACCTGGCCCGGTTCTTTTGAACCGAGCCATGCGGGTTTGGTGCTACAGTGGGTCTCGACCCAACCCACTCCGCTACTCTAGCGCTGCGTTACAACAGTTGGAAGGAACCGCTGCAGCGATTCTTGTCTGGAACAGTTGCAACGGTTCAGGCAGGAACCGTCGCAACTGTCCCCGGACGATTCTGCCCTCCAACAGGTTCCCAGGAGCGCTATAAATAGCGCTCCTCTCCATGGATTAAAACACACAGCGAAAACGCAAACTCTTATCTTCCTCCTTTTAGACTGAAGATCAGATCTAAAAAGAGTCAGACTGAAGATCAGATTTTTCGCTTAAAAAATTCAACAGATTCTTAAATAGAATTGTTGTCTGAATCTCTGTCTTCCTAAGACATTAATTCTTCTCACCCTATTTTCTTTACAGTGAATAATCCTCCAAAGTTAAGGCAAATATTCTCCCTAAAATTTATCTTCGTCCTGCTGCATTGAATTCTTGTGAAGGTACTGATTAACTATGATTCGACCGTACGGTGATTTGGTTGTGCTACCCAAATACCGTGAATGTGTGTTGTATCTTGGGAGATAAGTGTCCGGTGACCCATTAGCGCAAGCGGGGGACGTAATTGTCTTAAGGAGATTCACTATATGCGTACCTCACTCCAATTGTTGTATAAGTGAACTAACGTTCTTTATACAGGGGTTATACTGAAATATTTATGCTCATAAATATTACTGCATATTGAGACTGACTAATATTAGTCTAATTGGTATTTAACCAAGAAAAGTAATTGAAAGGTGGTTCTATAATTAAGGAACGTTCTACTAAACGAAAAACCTCTCACATGATATTCACCGACCTGGCCAATTAGATCGGTGATATTGATTAGTTGTCAGATCTATTCCTGCACATAACATATTGATGGGAAAAATGCTTAATGACAATGATTGTGTTGATTCATCCCTGCGTTGATTAAAGGCATGAATGGTTAGCTTATCCTATGAAAGGATCCAAATCCCTTGTTGTTTTGGTGTGTTTTTGTTTCAATAATGTATATTGATTGATTTAACAGTGGTTGGAAAAGGGGGAAAAAAAGAGAAAAAATTATATGCACGCAAGTGGCAATTCTTTGGGTGTGAAAAAGGAAAAAAGAAGAAAATAATGATTGTGTTGATCTTCCTCTTTAATTCTTTTTCCCCCTAATATAATCGGATTCTTTTCTTTTTTTTCCTTTTTAATTAATTTCGTGTTTCTCTTTTTTCAATTATTTTGCGTATTCTTTTTGTGAATATTTCCCCCTTCTTTGTTGCCGCTTATTCTTTTTTTTTCCTAAATTCGTTATTTCTTATTTTATAAATTTTATTATTTTCATTTTTCAAGGTTATTTTTTAGTTGTTTCTTTTTTTTAATTCTATTTTTTAATAAAGAAGAAGCGATAAAGTTGATATATGCTGCGTCAGCTGAATAATACAATACTTTTGGCTATCTTGTTCTTAGAATATCTCGGTTTACTTTTTGTTGTTTTGTTTTTTTTTCTTTCTTTCCTTGAGTTTATAGTTTTATTGCTTCATGTCGGCATATAAATCTGCAAAAGGTTAGATGAGTTATTCCAGATTCATACTTGAACACATAAAAGAAAGTTTATAGAGGTGAGAAAAATATCTCAAGTTAGTTTCGTTTTTAAACAATTTTTGTCTCTGGTACATGATTTTCACTCGTTATGGTTTCTAAAACGAAAAAACAGAAATGACGCATAAAACTATTCATGCAATTACTTATTTTATTTTTATTTTTTTCGATTATTCTTTTCTTTTCCCTATCTTTTTTATAATTTGTTATTTATCAGATTTGTTCTATTAGTTCTTTTATTCAAGTTTATTTTTTCTTTTTTCCCAAGTTTTTTATATTTATTTTATTTTACTTAGTTCTATATTTCTTTTAGGAAAATTTTGCTACAGCCACCTACTTTACTTCATAATTAGAGAAAAACTATGTTTCATAATTTTTATTTACTATAACCACATCCATGTTAGCATAAATTGATTCCTCCCAACTACCACTTCTGTATATATTTTTCATTTCCTCTTTTTCTCTTCCCATTGCCTCCAATGTTGCTCTCCCCTCAACCCTGACCCCAACACAGAGTAATCTGCGAGTCGACCCGCGCGTTCAGATCGTTGTAGGGGATGGATGGGGCGGGGAGCCCCTCCCGGGGGTCTCAGGGGGCGAAGCCCCTGGACCAAATTTTCTTTTCCGAGATCAATCTTTTGCATATCTCGTTTGCTCACGCTCACAATGAGTTTTATTTTTATTTGTGATCGATGTGGTAATTAGGTCTGAAAAAGTATTGGGGATCATTCGATGCCAGTGAACAGGGTGTGCTGATGATGGCAATGTTGATCTGAGGATTGCGACTCATGATCGAAGTCCTGTGTGAGAACTGCGACTATGGTCACAGTCTTTTATTAGAAGACTGCGATATGGTCGCGATCCTTTTATTAATTGAAAAATAGGAAATTTTGTGAGGACCGCGATCATTGTCGCAGACGGAATATAGACTGAAAAATTATATTTTTTGTGAGGACTGCAATCATTGTCGCCGTCCTATAAAAACTCAAAAACATGTCCAAATAAAGAGAACTGCGATCATGATCACAATTCTTGTAAAGAGCACTACGATCATGATCACAGTTCTATATAAACTCAGAAACATATCCTGATAAAGAGGACTGCGATAAGGATTACAATCCTAATAAAGACTAAAAAAATGAGGCATTTTTGTGAGGACTGCGATTATGATCACATTCCTAATAAAAACTCAGAAACATGTTTTTTTGTGAGACTGCAATCATGGTCCTAGTCCGAATAAAGGGGATTGTAATCATGGTCGCAGTCTTATAAAGACTCCAAAATATATACTAATAAAGAGGACTGTGATCATGGGTACAGTCCTCCGAAAATAGGGCATTTTTATGAGGAGTGTGATTATGGTTGCAGTCCTCAGTAATATGAAATTTTTATGAGGACTGCGATCACGGTCACAGTCTTCAGAAATAGAATTTTTTTAGTGCGATCGCAGTCCTCTATATACCAGTAGTCCGCATTTTTGAAGTGGTTCATTTTTTCAAAGTGATTACAAGCGTGGTATTTTCGTCTTTTGCCGCTGAGGAGTGCTTCTGCGCTTGACACGTGGGCGCACGTGGTTAGTTTAAAAAAAGAGGTGACTGAAGCAAATAAAATTATGAAGCTGGGGGCTTGTAAGGCCAGGGTCTGGGAGATCTTCTTCGTTGATTTCTCCTTTATCCTTTTATCTACTTGAAATTTTAGATTTTGCTCTGAATTTGATGATATATCCTTTTATTCTCAACAAAATTGATTGGGTCTTCAAAAAAACCCGTTTTTTCTTTAAATTTTTGATGGCATTATCTTATCTGATATATCCGATTTTCAGATAAAATAGCATCTAAAATATTTGGATTTGAATTGATCCTCGTTGATATGCTTTATCTTCAGTTGATGATTTAAATCCTCTCAAGAATCTGATTCAATTGATTAGGATTTGTGTTTATCTTCTTTCTACCATATCCTGCATGAATTTAGACATTGAGACAAGTGAGTTATAGGAATTGTTACATAATGGAGGAATGCAGTAATAATTATGCAATATATGTGTGCTAACATACCCCACACCTATCTTTGCTCGTCCTCGAGCAAAACAAAAGGAAAAGAAAAACTAAACTGACCTAACTTATTTTTGTAGGAATCATGGTTGCACTTTGCATGTGCAACAAGCCGTTATTATCAGTGCCTGTGCAGAAAAATATAAAATTTTAGAACTTAAGAATAAAAGTACAAGGTGCTCAATACTATCGAAATAGCAAGTGACTATGTGGATCGTGATCCACAAGTAGAGACTAGCGATGAAAGCCTTTAGTAAGTTCTCTTTTAGCTCACCAAAATGGTTAAAAGTTCTTTTCTTGTTCTTCTACAGAAAATGAAAAAGAATCTTTTGTTAAGTTAAGAAGAAAGTGATAGATTGAGAAGATGGAGAAAATAGAAAATAATTTACAAAGAAAGTGAAAATAGTGAATAGAGTTGAGAGTTAGTGATGAAGGTGATGTAAACTAAAAATTAAAAGAAAGAAAGAAAAAAAAATCCTAAAAGTACTTACTTATCTCTTCCAGTTGATGACTTACATTGAATCCTTGACAAAAATTTACCTTGTCTTGAAAGCGAGCAAAGCATGGCAAATAGGATCTTCCCCGATCCCAGACTTAAACTATGAACTTAAATGAAAGTAGAAAATAAATAGAAATGACTATCTATCACCATAATCCATCAAGGGCACTTGCAATGGTAAGGCATATTCGATGTTATATGTTTCATTTGGATTATAATAAAAAATCGGTAGAAGAAGAGTAAAAGAAGAAGAAGAGAAAAAAGAACATGAAAACGTACTTTGATTTGATTAAGATGGAAAAACAAGAACTCATGTCGGTGTCACCCTTAGCACAAGCTTCACTCTCATTCCTCTATGAAACTCTCATCTCCTCTCAGTTACATAAATAAAAATAAAAATTACATAAAAGAAAAGTAAAACTTAAGTTACAAACTAAAGAATAGCCTAAACTAAACTCTCTGCTCCATCATTCTCTCTGGTCTTAGAGTTTGCAGGTATTTATACTAAAAACATAACGGAGGAGGGCGTCTGAAGATAGGGGAGCAAATGCTCCCCATATCTCAAATGAAATACAGCAAACCCGCAAGAAATGCGACAGATTCGCGACAATTTTTTGGTCAGATGGCCAGATTTGGGAAGTGCAGGTCCCTGGTTTGATGTTTCATCCATTTATCTATCTTGTTTCTCGATTTGAGTTACGAGTTTGATGATATTAGTGTTGATCTTCAGCTAACTGAAATGGATTTATAAAAATCCAAATTTAACCAGTTTCCATTTGGTGTTATCTCCCTGATTTGATCTGATTTTCAGCTGAACATTTGCTCTAATCCTTGATTTTGATTTAATCTGAATTTCAGTGGGCTTTAGGTTCGTTTTCTCTCCTCTTTTATTTAGTAAAGGCCCTGCAAATAATTAGAGAAAAAGATAATTAAATAGCAGAGTTTATTAAACAAAATAATATGGGAATGTGATGATAAATATGCAATATTGGCGACCGAACACAACCCCACACCTATCTTCTGCTCGTCCTCGAGCAAAACAAAACTAACTATCCATTTTCGTAGGAATCACGGTTGCACTTAACATGTGCAGCAAGCCGTTAAACCTCTAGGTTACACCTAGAGGACAAGTTTTGTTTCGTGAAGATTTTTAGTGGATTACACTCACAAAATTCATAAAGAAAGAGAAACAAAGTGTTAGTATTTTCGAAAAGTATTTTGAAAGAGAGAAACTATTTGAAGTATTATTGTAAGAGTTTAAGTAATCTATAAGTTATAGGAAAATTGAATTTTTCATTCTTAAACTTAATCTCTACTCAAAAACTTGTTATCAATTAAGGTAAGAAGTCAAATTATATTTCTTATCTAGTTTATTACTTTAGCCTAAGTCATATGCATCTTTATGACCGTGAAATTTTGACTCGAGATTCTTTAACTCTAACTCTTCTGCCTTTTTTTTTTATATTTTTGGTGGTATTATCCCTTAGTTCTATTAGGCTTTCTAATTTGCTCATGTAACGAGCCTTTAATCGGTGACATCCAAACCGGACGATCTTAGAGCAACGGGTGAGAAAACACCCCAAGAACTTAAGAACTCGAGCAAATAAGGCCACAAAACTAAGGATTTTATTATATAGACCACTTTTAGGCATGAATACTTATGCTTTATGAGACACAAATACCCAGCTTAACCAGAGGATTTTTGATATATATATATAAATATTTTTTCTTTTTTCTTTTCTTTTTTTTATAAGGCATAAGAATCTTTATTTTTGAACCCTAAGTGTGTAAGTGTATAAAGCATGCATAGTTCATCAAGGTAAAAATTAAGACTAAATTATTTTTTAAAATTTTCTTCCTAACCCTAGAAATCAAACAAATAATCTTATTTTGATTAAGTATAAGGAATCCTAATTATAATTTTCCTATTCCTTAAAATTAACTTAATTTCTTACAAAATATTATTTCTCTTTTAAAAAGGTTTTTAAAAGCAAAGAAAATGTTATTTTTTTTATAAATAAAAAAATTATGTTATGTTAGAACCCTCCCCCATATCTATCTCATGCATTGCCCTCAATGTATCATTGAATGCATAAATGCATGAAAAAGAAGAAAGATAAGGATAATATTAGCTCAAGGTGGTGGTTGAATTGGGCCAAGCGTTGCTACCAATTAAAATAATGTGGTGGTTCATGGAACCTATCTTTATTGACCTCTTTTCTATTTACATAATTACAATCCCCAATATGAATAGGATCATGAAAGATCCTATCATGAAACTTATTCCCTTTACATGAGTAGTCTTGAAAAATTATTACGGAGTCATCATGGTCTATACCTATGTCCAATAAATGTGACTTAATGAAATGGTTGACTTGGTTTCAAGAGTGATAGGTTCGAGAATCATTACTAATTCAGAAAAATCAATTTTGGGTTCGAGAGTCAGTTTTGCTTCAAGAGTTGAGTTCAAATCAAAGAATTTAATTTCACTAACTTTTGCCATCAATGAAATATAACTATCCAAAAGAGGTGGTTCAATTTTAAAATCTATGGATACAGGAATCAATGTTGGCTCGAGAAATGGGTCCAACTTAGGTACGGATACCTGAGTCAACATAGACTCAAAAATTCGAATTGAATCACAAAGTTGTGGGTCAGGGTCACATTCATGTTCAATTTTAATTTCATTGAAATGAAAACTTGCCAATTTGTTAATGGGTTGATATTGGTCAAGTTCAAGATTTTGTGGTGAAATTGAATCTTGATCAAAGTCTTCAATATACCATGATTTTTGGTTTTCATCAATATGGTTAGAAGTGCTGAGAATAGTCAAAGATTGGGTAAGGAGAGCTTCTTCATTCCTATGCATGTTTTCTAATCAAATAAGTCTTGCTTCTATCATATTGAAAGAATCGCTTTAGAATTGAATCATGAATTCCATACTCTTTTCTAAGTCGGTATGTTCTTCTTAATGTGGGACTTGAAAAATATAGTAAGGATTGTGTATTTGAAAATTTTGATGAGATTTCGAGTCTTCTAGAGTTTGAATTCGTCGGTCGAGCTCTTCTAACGTGTAACACCCCTATTCCCAGAATATGTACTTAGATATATATTCAGATTTTTCGATCGTAATTTTTGACTTACTTCTTGTACTTGTTTTGTTTTATGAATTATTTATGTGATCGTTTTGCTTTAAATCTAGATTCGCGAACTTGGAGTCGGCCCTAGTCTGAACCGTGGGCCCGATCCTAGAGTATTGCTTGATTTAGTCTTTCCTATATGTAGATTTAACCGATTTCAGTTTCAAACATCATTTTCTAATATTCTAAATTTTTCATGATTTTTTAAAATTTTTCTGAATTAATTTGTAAAATCTTCAAAATCGATGTCGACCATATCACTGGCCAATTCCTGTATTTTTTAATTTACAAACGAAGTCAAATTTCTAAATTCACTTTTATATTATTTTTTAGAATCACATTTTCTATCTTAGTGCGTTTTTAGGAAATTTTCTAAATTTATTGAAATTCGGCCGGATTTGGTGTGGACCGGTATTGCTGGTAGATTTCAGAATTTTTATTTGAGAACCAGATCAAATTTCTAAAAATTGATTTCACCATGTACCTTAAAATAATATTTACTATTATTGAGAATGTTTTGAGACCTTTCCGGATCAGCTCAATTTTTCGGTATTTTGGTGTTTTTGAGATTTTCTCGGATTCGGAGTATTATCTATATATTTTTCGTTTCTTTCTTTTTCTTTTCTCCCCTATTTTTCTCATCCACTCCATTCTCTATTATTTTTCCTTTTTTCTTTTCTTTTATTCCCTATTTTCTCCACCATTCAACCTACCCCAACATATCTTCTCCCCTTCCCTTTTTATTTCCCCTCTTCTTTTTTTCTTTTCTTTTTCATTTTCTTTCTTCTTCTTCCCCTGGCGCCAACGCAGCGCCTCCCTAAAGTGTAAATAATTTAAGTACGCGGGTCTCAACAGAAATTTTACCTTTTAAAGTTAATCAGGTCGGGTCGGGCTCTAAGCGGGTCGGGTTGGGTTCAAACTCAAACCTGTAACCCCCTCAAATTGTTCTCCTTCTTCTTCTGTAGACAATAGCAGTAGGACGAGCTGCTGCTGCTCCTCACCAGCGGACTCCACCGCGGTAGCGACCCAGTCGCGCCGCCCTGGCCGGCGTCGCGCCGGCGCCGACGACCGGCCGATAGACCCAGGGAGAAAGAGGGAGAAAGAGAGAAATAGTGAGAGTGAGAGAAAATGAGAGAGTGGAAGAGAGGGAGTGAGAGAAAGGGCTTCCCTTGCCACCTCTGATCACCCGGGTTGTCGCCCGAGTTGGTTGGCCTCCGTCGATCTTCGGGCTTGGCTTCGTCATCGAACAACACAGAGAGAGGGGGGTGAGAGGGATAGGAGATGAGTAAGGGAGAGATTATTTTCATTCCCTCCCCTTGTTTTTTTTCAATGTATTTATTATTTATAGTGATATATATTTGATGTGACTGAATTCTATCTCATGTTGCCACCTAGCAACATCAATTTCCTAGGCTCCCCCACTTCTCTCCACCACCCCATGCGCAGGACACTCATCACTCCTCCCATTAAGTTCCTTCTTTTTTTTAAATTATAATTAACGCAAGTAATTAACTTATTAATTAGTCTTGGTAGTTAAGCATAATGGCATATAAACATATTTATTTACATATTATTACTCTATTTAATGAACCCTACTCATCCACACACACATAAATATCTCTTCTTGCTCATATACTCAACACACAAGTCGGCCCCATAACTAAGAAGGAAAAGAGAGAAATATATATATATATATATAATTACATTAATTATCACTGATCCTTAGTATCTAGTTATTTATTATCAAAAACTTAGGACAATAAATCATGTTTAAATTAGACTATATGTTATAATTATACTTTGTGATTACTTATCACCTGAATTATTGGTTCTATTTATGGGTTTCTGATTACCATGAAATTATTTCAAATAATTAGTGTTCACATAATAAATCCCAAATTTTAATAATTCGGGTGGCACACAGAGTCTCAAATGATAATCATATGTCAATGTTAACTAATAATCACATGATCTCCGAATTTATGAACTCTAACTATCGAGTATTATCTTATAATCAAAGATTAAAGTGCTAACTAGTATTTTCAAAAAACCAGTCTGTTACACTTACCTCAACGCGAAGTAAATTAAAGAAATAGAAAGAGTGACTTGAACACGGTGTTTTGCTAGATCGAGTATGATGAAGAAAAGTAGAAAACTTTATTAATGTCACTTCATTACAACTCTCTTGAAGAAGTATTACATCAGCGTCACTCTAATTACAATTATTCTTTTTATTCTCTCATGTACTCTCTCTAACCTAAAATAAAAGAAAAATTACATTGGAAAAATAAAAACCTAACTAAACAAAACTAAAGCTCTTTGCTGGAGTTCGTCCCCCTGCCTTCTGAAGATATATGTATTTATAGGAAAAAGGGGATAAGGGATAGAGTAAAGGGATAGGCGGAGCAAATGCTCCCCTGACTCAAAAAGCTTACCGCAAAAACGCACCGTGTTTTCGCGGCCAGATCCTCGCCGTAGGGCCAGGGTCTGGGGATCTCTTTCGTTAATTTCTCCTATATACTTTTATCTACTTGGAATTTCAGATTCTGCTCTGGATTTGATGATATATTCTTTTATCCTCAACGAACTTGATTGGGTCTTCAAAAAATTCATTTTTCCTTTGAAGTCTTAATGGCATTATCTTATCTGATATATCCGGTTTTCAGATAAGATAACTTCTAGAATATTTGGATTTGAATTGATCCCCGTTGATTTACTTTATCTTCGGTTGCTTATTTAAATCCTTTCAAGAATCTGATTCAATTGGTTAGGATTTGTGCTTATCTTCTTTCTACTATATCCTGCATGAATTTAGATATTAGATAAGTGAGTTGTAAAAATTACTACAGAATAAATGTAAGAATGCAGCAACAATTATGTAATATATGTGTCCTAACATCGACCCACGAATAACTCTATGTCAAGATCAAGGTTGAGGGGAGAGCAACGTCGGGGGGATGAGGAAGGGTAAATAAGAAAATAAAATATATAAAGAATAGTGGTTAGGAGGAATCGATTTATACTGACGTGGATGAGACTGTAGCGACGAAAATTATGAAGTTGAGTTTTCTTTTTTAATTATGGAGCGAAGTAGGTAGCTGTAGCAAAATTTTTCATTATGTAATTACTTATTTTTTTTTCATGCTTTTCATATATTTACATTCTTTTCTTTTCCGATCATTTATCTTCTATTATTTCTTTTATATTTAAAGATTTTTCATTTCTTTTTCATCATTCTTTTCATTTCTTTTCATATTATCTGCATTTCTTTTTTTCTTTTCTTTTTAAATTTTTCTTTCTTTATACTTTTCTATACTATTCCACTTTTCAGTTATTTCTCTTTTTTGTAAATTTCTCTCTTTTAGTTTATCATTATTCTTTCATTTATAGATTTTGTATTTTTTTAATTTTTATTCTTTAAACTTTTATATTTTTTTGTTTTTTTCTTAACTATTTATTTTCCATTACTTCAGAGTCTTTCTGTTTTGATTCTTTTCCCTTTCATTATTTGTTGGGTTTTTGAATTAAAACCAATAAAAAAAACTTTCATATTAGTTATTTTGACCAAGTTAAATATAGACCAAGTCTCAGGATCTAAGTTAGTTGAGCATATCTCTCTGTTGGCCCAAGGTTATTATCACCCGGTTTTATGGTTTTGATGATAGCAAAATATTTGTGGTTATTGTACTAATCAAGTTCAAGTGTTTAAGTAAATTTTTGGGTTTAAGGATTCAAGGAGTTTTATTCCTCTAAAGGAAGGTGTTGAAGACTCAAAAAGATTCAAATACGGGATTAAAACTCAAAAGCACTCAACGTCGCTAATGGAGAAGCCCGTTGAAGATCTTGTAGTCACTTAAAGCCTTGTAAGATATTAGTTTGTTAAAGTGTATAATAAAGTAGTGATGCCACGAAGTTACACACACAAAATACATGATTTCGAAAAATACAAGTTTTAATAGTATTGGTATTTTACATGTTTGTTTTGATATATGTCTCATAATTTTTCAAATTTTTATAACAAGTTTAGAACATGTATTTCATCACCTATACATTGCTACATTACCCATAAACCAATACAAAATATTTAGAAAATTATTTGAAACTTAAAAGTTTTCATTAAAAACTGTTTCAGGCCATAACGGTCAACCGTCCGATCGACCGGTGCCCATTGCAGGCCAGAACGGTCGACCGCCCGGTCGATTGGCCTTTGGCCAAGGAACGTACGTTTGTGAACGTTGTCGGTCAACCGACCGGTCGACCGACTGAGCCTAACTCTCGGTTAGGGTCAGTCGACCGACCGACAGTTTAGTTTTTCTTTTTAACTACCGAGCGGTCGACAGTCCGGTCGACCAGAGCCAACGACTCTTTTCTGGCTGGCCTATCGGTCGATCGGTCGGTCGACTTACAGGCTGCTAGATGACCATAATAGTTAGTTTTTGAATCTCTTTTGTTTTTAGTGGATTCCAATGGGTATTTTTAGTTTCAAGTGTCTAAACACACCCCAAATGACCTGGTATGATTTATAAATGATATTATTATGGGTCATTGGTTTTGATTTTAGACAAGAAAAACACACAAGTTTACAAGTTTTCAAAGTTTGTTTCAAAAGAGAAAAGTTTTCTAGCTTTCAGTCTCCAAGTTCTTTCTTTCCAAAGCTATTTTCAGTTGGTTTTAAAACTCCTATGTTCTTTCTGTTGGCCCGAAGGCCCATCACTCTAGTTTTGATAATGATCAACTCATATAGTTATTGTATTAATGATCTTGTGTTAATTAGTGACAGTTTATGATCAAGATCTTAGTAGGTGCATAGCTTCAACAAAGGATTTGAAGTTAAGTTTTGGAGCTAGCACGGTTTTGATCCAAGAGCCATTGGATCGTGTTTGGACCAAGTCAAGAAGATGAGAAGACTTCAAGTGAAGACTTCAAGAAGATGAAGACTTGTGTCTAGGTTTGTTTTTATAAGATTTGTTTTTAGATAAATGTAAAGGATAGAATAGTTGGTGGATTGCTCAAGTATCATATACTCACACACTCTTATTTTTTAGCTTATTTTTAGAAAAGAATTTTCTTTTAGAAAAATACATGTTTGGTTTTTGGTATTCTAGTTTATATGTTTTAACCAAAACCATGTTTAGTGTTTAATGTCAAAAACATAGATATTTCACCATGTTTGTGTAGTGAATTATATCCATACACTCTATGCTTCAAATGAGTTTAAATATCTTGTTTTTGTATTTGGAGAAGTTTGGAAAAATTAAGTTTTGAAAAATACTGTTTTCATTTGAGCCAATTTTTTCATATTACAAAAATAGTCCAAATCATTTGTAACATGCCTTGATTTTGTGCAAGCATGTTTATTTATCAAAGTATATTGGTAAAAATATTTTTGTAGATTTTTCAGTACTTTATGGGATTTTATTTCAATCAAAAAGACCAAGTTTTAAATCCCTTTACAGTTCTGTCCTGGCTTCAGCCGGTCGACCGAGCCGGTCGACCGACGTGCACAGACGTGCACAGCCAATGCTGGCAGGAGGGCCGGTCGACCGACCCGATCGACCGTCCAGAGAGCTCTGCTCTCTGGAAAGGCCCGGTCGACCGACCGATCGACCGGACAGAGAGACTTGCTCTCTGTATCCTGGCCTCGGTCGACCGACCGGTCGACCGATGGCACAACGGTCTGAAATATGACCGTTGGCCGGTCGACCGGGCGGTCGACCGACAGCTCTGTCAGACCCCAACGGCTAGTTTTTCTAGCTCTATAAAAAGGGGCATTTGGGGGCTGTTTTGATTAAGATTTTTGGAGACTTTTAGAGCCAGTTTTTCCTACTCTTTTAAGAGGTTTTTTCCCACAAATTGAGAGCTAATACTTCCAATCAAAAGGGAGTTTTATCAAGAGTGTTTTAAAAGAGATTTTCTTGAGTTTTCCTCCACCATCTCTTTCATTGTTTTCTCACACAAACACTTGAGCAACCCATTGATTATTCATCTTATAGGAGTGTTGTAGTGAGATAGTTTTTAGGTGATCAAAGTGTTGTGATCACCAAAGACCTTTCTTTGTACTTTGAGGAGGCGGACGTGTGTGTCCGCGGTGTTTCGAGTTCGGGTACGAACTTGTTGTTTGAGGTGCGGGCCTCGGCGAGCTAGTGGGCTTGCGGTGTGTACGGGACTAGAGAGTCCGAGGGATTGTAGGTGTTGCGGCACCGAGGAGTGATCCATTGGGATCGCGCATAGTGAAAATCCTTCGTGTGTCGAAGGCGAGGATGTAGAGCAAGTGTGCTCGAACCTCGAAACAAATCCCTTGTGTTTGCAATTGCTCTATCTCTCTCTCTCTATCTCTTGTTATATCTTGCATGCTATTATTGTGCTTATCCTTACATGCTTGATATTCATATTGTGCTTAATTGTTATACTTGCCTGGGATTGTTTGCTAACACTTGTATTTAACCAAGAGAGCCAACACGGCACCTCAACCCTTATCTAGGGGAATCTAGAGGAGTTAGTTCAGAGCCCTTCACGGGAAATTCGGCTACACTCTTGTGTTATACGTGGTGTTTAGTTTAAATAGTTTGTTTAGGTCAAAATAGTTTTTAATTCCGCATTATTTGGCATTAAGTGACCATTAGATTAGCCATCACCTATCACCCCCCCTCTAGGTGATTCTTCACTTTCTAACTGAATTTTATCTCTCACTTAACTTCTTGAGAAACACTTCATATTCTACTTTATAGGAAGTTGTAAGAGAGAGTGTTTGTGATCTTATTAGATCACCAAGTGCTTTGTAACCTCAATTGGTTTTATGCTACCTCTTGTGTAGAGGGTTGAGTTGTGGAGTTGTGTACTCCGATCTTGTGTAGACCAAGTTGTAATTCCTTTATGTAAGATCCCTTTGTGGAAGATTCCTAGGAAGATAGTGAAATCCTTCATAGTGGCGAAGGCGGAGATGTAGAGCAGTGCTTGAACCTCGGAACAAATTTCTTTGTGTTTGCGATTGCTTGTGTCTTGCTCTCTATTATTTTTCATTTTTCATACTCGTGTAATTATTCATCTTGCATTCTATAATTGTTTTCATTCCATCACTTTTATTATCGGTCTATACTCATCTCAATAAGGAGCCAATTGAGCACCTCAACTAATTATCTAGAGAAATCAAATAGGAGAAATTCTAGAGCCCTTCACAGGGAATTCAGCTTCAATTCTTGTTTTGAGTGACCGTTTGCATAATTCATAAGTAGTTTTAAAATTACATTTGATTAGCAAAATACCTATTCACCCCCCTCTAGGTGTATTTCAATTGGTATAAGAGCCTTGGTCTCTAGTTTTTGGTTTAATAACCTTAGAGAGTCCTAATTGCAAATCATTTCTTTCACAAATTCATCTTTATCCACTTCAGTAAAAATGGTCGAAAGTATTAAGACCCCTCCTATGTTTGATGGCCTTAACTTTCCTATATGAAAGGTTAAGATGATCATATATTTGCAATCCTTAGGAAGTCGGGTTGCAAAAGCAGTGACTAAACCCTTTAGTGTACCTATTGGTGATGAGGACATTTGGTCCTACATTGACACTAAGGAGTTGACGCAAATTTTAAGGCATACTATGTCTTACTTCAAGCTTTGAACGATGACGTATTGCTAGAGCCATCTATTGCAAATGTGCCTACAAGATTTGGTCACACCTAGTAGTCACATATAAAGAAATGTCACAAGTTAAGAGAGCAAAGATTGACCTTTTATGTTCCCAATATGAAAATTTCACCATGCATGATAATGACACCATTGATGATATGGTAACAATGTTTACTAAAATAACTAATGGTCTTTTTCTTTAAGTGATGACATTGACAATGATAAAAAAGTAAGAAAAGTCACCTCATGGGAAGTCAAGCTTACTACATTGAAGGAGCTAAACGACAAAGAAGAGATGGAGCTCATCGGTCTTATAGAAACCTTAAAACCCATGAAATGGAGAGTAAGGCAAGGGAAAAGATGGATCCACAAAAGAAGAAAGTGATCACTTTCAACGCTTTCAAATCCAATCCCACCATTTCGACGATGATGATGAAGAAGAGAATGATGAAGAATTCTCCCTCCTAGTGAAAAATGTAAGGAGGATGTATAACAAGACTAAGTTTAGCAATAGATGAAGATGACAAGGAGAAGAAGACAAGAATATCATATGCTTCAATTGTCGGAAGCCGGGCCACATGGTTGCGGATTGTTCGGAGACCAAAAATAAACCCTCAACCTCCAAGAAGCCCTATAAAAAGAAGGCTCTCAAGGCTACGTGAGACTCGGAGAGTGAAACCGATGAAGAAGTGGATACGGCACATGTGTGTTTCATGGCTAATGATAACACACCTAAGATAACATCTGAACCCTCACTTGACGATTGTGAATTAACAATGGATGAATTGCGTGAGGCTTTTGAAGAGTTTTCTAACAAGTATGATTTTCTTAAAAAGAAGTATTTAAAAATAAAAAAGGAAAATGAAACCCTTCAAAATCAAATTGTTATTCTTTACAAAGAAAAAGATGATTTATCTTCCACACTCTTATGCACACAAAAAGATTTTAATGCATATAAAATTTCATTTAAAGCAAAATTTTATTAATTGATAAAAATAAGATTTCTATTCTAAAAGATAAAATTAATTCTTTAGGAGATGTATTGAAGAAATGTGAGTTTGATAAAGTTAGGTTGGCGGCAATGTTTTCTAAGAAACTTACTCCAAAGAAACATGTTCATACCACACATGCTCATCATATTACACATATCCACACTCCTAAATCACAACATATACATACACATCATGCTAGACACACTACACACACACACACCAAGCATGTTCATACCCCACACTCCCATCATGCTTTTATTTATGGTAGAGTGAACCGGACGGCGGATACATACCTTATGTCCCTCTTTGTTGTAAAGCGCTTGTTCTTTCCTTCTGGGTTCTTGCCTTTGGTAACTGGGGCAGTCTTCTTCCGTTTCAAGCCTTTGGAAGGAGACGCTTTCTCCTTTAAATCTTCGATCACATTTGCCTTGGTCTCATAAGAGTTCTTATTGCTCTTCTCAAGTTTTCAGTTCTCCTCCTCAATCTGAAGTCTCACAATGAAATCTTTCAACTTCAGCTCCTTCCGCTTGTGCTTCAGGTAATTCTTGAAATCTCTCCATGTAGGTGAAAATTTTTTCACGATAGTAGCAACCTCAAAAGTTTCAGGTAGAAACATACCTTCAGCCTCTATCTCATGCAAGATAAGTTAGAACTCTTATACCTGACTGATCACAGTCTTACTGTCCATCATTTTGTACCGCAGAAATCATCCAATGGCGAACTTCTTAGTACTGACATCCTCGATCTTGTACTTCTTGTCAAGACTTGCCTATAACTTCTTTATCAATAGGATAGGATTGTAGACATTGTAAAGAGAGTCATCCAGTCCATTTAAAATATAATTTCGGCAAAAGAAGTCACCTTGTGAGTCCTTGTTTTCAAAGAAACAAACTCTACATGTTCATGCACATCACCCTCATCATGCATATGCACACTTTGCACGCCATGACCACATTCATACACATATGCATCCTAGAGTGTACAAGTGTACACATTATGGCCGCAAATGCCATTTAGCAAAATTTTATTTTGATAAGATACATCATATATTTTGCTAACAAAAATGTTTGGGTTCCTTATAAGACTAACCCTCGTGGACCCAAAAGAAAATGGGTACCAAAATCCTCACCTTGTATTTTTGATGTAGGTGCGGGCTCTCACAAAACGTGAGAGGAATGGTGCCTTGGTGGTGGTTGCAGTACATGGACTAGATGGACATACATTTGATGCACCGCTATCAAGGAGGTTTGGTGTGGGACAACACCATGTTTTGGGGATTTGGAGTATAGTTCATGTGTGGTAACTATCTCTAAAACTCCTTGTTTATTTACATTTTTTTTCTTATATGATTTTTTTAGCATGTTCATGTTTTGTTTGTTTTGTACTTCATGTGGTAAATACTAGTTTAGATGTAGTTTTTGTCAAAACTTATATATATACGTGTACAAGTAGTGAGCAACAAATTGATTCATATATGTTTGCACTTCATTGTTCATTGTACTCACTATATGCACATGTATAGCCTAGTTTTAATGATTTTCTCATTTACACTTGTTTTGCCTATTTTCATGTTTTACTTCATGTATATGTATTTTGTATTCAAATCTAATGAATATACATGTATGTCCCTTGAGTCTCTTGCCTTCATGCAAATACTATTAATAGATTTTTTTTTATGTTTGGGATATGTATGCATATTATTAGTTTGGATAAAGACATACATATACGTAGAAGTTTGTTTTTAAATGAAAATGAATTTTCATGATTTGTTTGATAAAATGATATTCATGTGTGTTTTAAGCTTTATTGACTATCTTCATGGAAAATGCTAATTAAATGATTCTTGTACACTCACACTTTATTTGTTTATTCATGACCTTATTTCATGATTATTTTTGAGCCTTATAAATTTTCGAGTGTCAACCTTTATGTATTTAGTATGTTTCATGATAGACATATGATTTGGTTTCATGTTTTGAAGGATCTTTAACTAGTTTTTCAAAATTACTTTAACTAGTTATTTATTCTTCATTTGGTAGTGTTTTTTTTAAATAATATTTTTTTAAACTCTATTTTTGAAAACCCCTACCTATCCCCTCATGGACGGATGGATGGGCGAGTATACCTTGCAAGCCTTATTGAAAATCTTTTATCCTGTGCATAAAAAGGGTGGATTTTTATGAGTTTTACATTATTTTCACTTCACAATCTCAATTGGTATCATAATTTCATTTGGTATCACAATTGATATATTTTGTATACTCATAATCTTGTTTATATATGTATGCCTTCAATTTCAAATAATATCAATTTCTATTGGTATTATCATTTTTCATATATATATATGATTTGTTTGTGCTTGATTTAAAATTGGTTACATGTTTAAAGCACAAAGTTTATTTATACTAAGCTTGATTCAAATCTTTATTTTCAATTGGTATTTCAATTGATGTTTTAATAAGCTTATGCATTATTTTTAAAATTGGTATTTTTATTGATATAAAAAATGTACAATAAACTTCAATGGTATCTATTGATTTCAATCCGTATCCATATACTTCAATGGTATCAATATGTTTCTATTTTTGGTTTAAAATTCAAAATTTGTAATGTTTATTTACAATTGGTATCTTAAAATTTGATTTACTAAGATATCTCAAAATTTGTTTTATTGAGAAAATTCAAAATTTTGTTTTAATAAGAATTTTAAAAATGTTTTGATGTGTGTTGCCTATATGCAAGGGGAGCTTAACATCTCTTCTACATATAAATTCATGTTGAGTGTATCTTATATTGAGGAGCTTGACAACTCTTCTTTATGTGATACACGTGTGTAGGGGGAACTTCACATCTTCTCTTATGCATTGCATATTATGCGTTATGTGAGTTAGGGCTTGTCATCCCTTCTTCATGTAATGCATGTATGTAGGGAAGTTAACTTAGCGTTTCTCTTCCTGAATGTATATCGCATATATCTCTTTATTGATTGTTTTGATTTCACCCCTTTTGTTGATTTTTTTTTGTTTCTAACAAAAAGGGGGAGAACATTGTTTTATTTTTACTTTAACCCCTTTGTTGATGATTGACAAAAAAAGGGAGAAGTATTTTAGTATATATGCATGTTTTGGAAAAGAATTTCTTGTTTATGCATATTGTTTTGTTTTGCAAATAGGAGAAAAAGAATTTGATGCGTTTCATGCTTGTTTATGCATGTTTATCTCCTTGTATTTGCATACATTTTTATTTAGTTTATGTGCTTTATTGCCATATCTATTTATTTATTGTGATGCATGAGTTAAGGGGGAGCTTCTTTGAATCTTTACTTTAATCCATGCATATATAACTCCATGAGTTTTGTCATCATCAAGAAGGGGGAGATTGTTGGCCCAAAGGCCCATCACTCTAGTTTTGATGATGATCAACTCATGTAGTTATAGTACTAATGATCATGTGTTTAATTAGTCTCAGATTTGTGATCAAGATCTTAGTTGGTGTATAGCTTCAACAAAGGATTTAAAGTCGAGTTTTGGAGCTAGCACGGTTTGATTCAAGAGCCTATGCATCAAGACCACATCAAGTACTCAAGAAGAGTCTAGCTCGTTGGATCAAGTTTGGACCAAGTCAAGAAGATGAGAAGACTTCAAGTGAAGACCTTCAAGGTCAAGACTTGTGTCTAGGTTTGTTTTTATTAAGATTTTGTTTTTAGATTAAAATGTAAAGGATAGAATAGTTGGTGGATTGCTCAAGTATACCATACACACACACACACACACACTCTTGATTTAGATGAGTTTTCATAAAAGAATTTTTTATTTTGAAAAAATACAAAAAGAGTTTTCTTTTTGAAAAAATCGATTTGGTTTTGGAATTCAAAGTATACATATCTTTAACCAAACCATGTTTAGTGCTTATTGTCAAAAACATAGATATTTCACCATGTATGTGTAGTGGATCATATCCATACACTCTATGCTTTAAAAGAGTTTAAAGTATCTTGTTTTCATATTTGGAGAAGTTTTGGAAAAATCTATTTTGAAAAATACAGTTTTTGTTTTTAGCCAAAATTCTAAGTTACAAAAATAGTTCAAATTGTTTGTAACATGTCTTGATTTTACTCAAACATGTTTGTTTATCAAAGTATAATACTGGACCTATTTTTGTAGATTTTTAGAGATTTTATGGGATATAATTTAAAATAAAAAAAACCAAGTTTTTATTTCCTGTATATGGCCTGCCAGGCTCTGGCGGTCGACTGACCGGTCGACCGGACCAGAGCCGGTCGATCGAAACGGTCGACCGACGTGCACAGAAGTGCACAGGATGGGCCGGTCGACCGCACGGTCGACCGCCAGAGAGTAGCTGCTATCTGGAAAAGGCCCCGGTCGACCGGGCGGTCGACCGGCAGAGAGCTCAGCTCTCTGTATCCTTGCCACGGTCGACCGGCCGGTCGACCGGCCGGTCAACCGACAGGTCATCCTGGCTCCTAACGGCTAGTTTTTGGGAGCCCTATAAAATGAGGCTTTTGGGGGCTGTTTTAGCTAAGATTTTTGAAGAGTTTTAAAGATAGTTTTTCTTACTCTATTAAGAGGTTTTTCTCCACTTATTTGAGAGCAAATATTTCCAACTAAAAGGGGAGTTTATCAAGAGTGTTTTCAAAGTGATTTCTTGAGTTTTCCTCCACCATTTCAATCCTAGTTTTCTCACACAAACACTTGAGCTATCCATTACTATATCTACTTATAGGGATATTTGTTGTGAGGGGATTTTAGGTGATCAAAGTGTTGTGATCACCAAAGTTCCATCTTTATATTTGAGGAGGCGGACTAGCGGGTTTGCGGTGTTTCGAGTTCGCGTGTGAACTCTTTGTTTGAGGTGCGGCCTCGGCTAGCTAGTGGGCTTGCGGTGTGTTCTTGCGGGAACAAGAGAGGGACTAGAGAGTCCAAAGAGCTTGTAGGCGTTGCGGCACCAAGTGATCCGGTGGGATCAATTTTAGTGGAAATCCTTCATAGTGTTGAAGGCCGGGTCGTAGAGCAAGTATGCTCGAACCTCGAAACAAATCTCCCGTGTTTGCGATTGCTCTCTCTATCTCTTACTTGTTTATATCTTGCATGCTTATATTATGTTTATCTTTATATGCTTGATATACATTGTGTGCTTAATTGTTATATGCTTGGAGATTGTTTGCTAACACTTGTATTCAACCAAGAGAGCCAACGCGGCACCTCAACTCTTATCTAGAGAAATCTTGAGGAGTTAGTCCAGAGCCCTTCACGGGGAATCCGGCTACACTCTTGTGTTATACGTGGTGTTTAGTTCAAGAAGTTTTAGTTTGCATTAAATAAGTTTTAATTCTGCATTAATTGTCCATTAGATTAGCCATCACCTATTCACCCCCCCTCTAGGTGATTACAGTTTTCTGACAACCTTGAACCTTCATGTCCAGATCCTGGAATCTGGACCATGGTGGCCTTACTGCAGTTGATCATAGTGCACAGCGGAAGCGTGGATTAGCGATTGTCTGTTCCGATCCCTTTTCTTCCAGCCCCTTGATCGGCTCGCGAGATTCTCATCTTTCTACTCGTGTGTAATTTTTAGTCTTTTTATATGCATATCATGCTTTTGCGCTTCATGTTGATCTAATATTCTTAGAATATTATATCATACTCTGTGATAACTGTGTACTTGTGTTGTTATTGCTGGAATGTATATTACCACTGTGTTTTCGTACTTTGATTCTTGTATGCATTGATGCTTAGTGTATATATGTGAGGGTATTTTCGCCCTACGTATATACGTTGTAATAACTTCTCCGTACCCACGGGATCAGGGCGTTACATATGACATGCTAGATTAGGGCATGTAAATTACAAGTCTTTACAGAATTTGTCAAATTTAGAATATATTCTTAAACTCAATTTGAAAGAAATTCACAAGTGTGAGATATGTGTTGAAGTCAAGTTCGCTAAAACTCATTTCACACAATTGATCGAAATACAGAACCTTTAAAGTTAATACATAGCAATTTGTGTGACTGGAAGTATGCACCAACAAGTGGCGGAAAAAAGTATTTTATTACTTTTATTGATGACTATACAAGGTATTGTTATGCGTATCTTCTAAACAGTAGGAACGAAGCAATGAGTATGTTTACAACATATAAAATCAAGGTTGAGAATCAACTCAAAAAAATATAAAGATTCTAAAATCCAATCGAGGCGGAGAATATGAATCAAATGAATTTAGCGAGTTATGTGCTAATTTTGGTATAATCAACCAAATCACAGCATTATACGCTCCTCAGCAGAATGTAATTACTGCAAAAAAAAATATAACTTTAAAAGAGATGGTCAATTTCATGCTCGTAAGTTCTGGTTCACCTCAAAACTTATGGGGGGGACTCTGTTGACTGCAAATTATATTTTAAACAGGGTATCACACAAGAAACTTGATCTTATACCATTTGAATTATGGCATGGAAGAACACCTTCCTACAAATATTTCAAAAAGTAGGGGTGCCTTGCAAAGGTACTGGCACTACTACCTAAAAAGACTAAGTTAAGAGCAAAGACAAAAGATTGTGTTTTCATAGGTTATGCCTTGAATAATAGTGCCTATAGATTTCTGATAGACAAATCAAAAATATCCGATATTCATGTAAACATGATTATCGAGTCTAGAGATGTTATTGTTGACACTCTAAAAAAGACAAGATTCTGACTGGCCTGAACAATGTCTGCACTTGTTGACATTTACAAAAGACAAGTGAAAGATAGGCTGATTGGTCCGAACAATGTCTAAACTTGTTGACATTTACAAAAGACAAGCGATAGACAAGCTGACGACCAGTTCTGTACTTGTTGACATTTACAAAAGACAAGTGACAGATAAGCTAACGACCAGTTTTCACCCATCTCCGAGGGACAAGGAAGCAACTTGGACTCTACTGATCCAGTGAAGCAGACAGTAAGCCTGGATTGTCTCTAAACAGACCTCAGCAGGTCTAAGATGCTGGCACTTAGCATCACATGAGCCCAAAGGGATAGCCTCGCTTGAGAGGCTTGGATCACCTAACTTCGCCTTGAAGCCATTCACAGCTCCGTCAGTGCTCAGCTAACTCCGCAGAGAGTTAACTTCGCTTGAAGCCACACGCAACCGCGCAGAAGGATGTTCGGTGAAGGATGTTCGGTAGCTTCGCCACAGATGTTATCTAGCTCCGCTGAAGAGCTTTCTTCTGATTTCGCCAGATGCGCCTTCCAGCTCCGCTGTGAGCTCGACGCGGTAGCTCCGCTGCGGGGCTGCCATGGTCAACCTATTGACCAATTAAATCTCCAGATGAGATCAAATCTAATCAGGATTGAGATCAAATCCAATTAAGATCAAATCTGAGATCAAATTTGGCAGTTGATTGCCATAATCTCTTGACTCTTCTAAAACGAGTAAGAGGATCAGGGGAGATCTTCCAACTATATGGAAAGAATCAAAAACAGATCAAAAGGATCAACCGACCTGGTACTTCTAGCTTCGCAGAAGCTGATCCTAGCCTCCCAGCAAGGCTACTTTCCAGATTTAAACAGATTTGATTCAATCTGTTTCCATATTTTCAAGGGACAATTATACCCCTGCTTTCCCTATAAATAGCCCATCAGGGGCACAAGGGGAAGGAACCGGTTCCAGAGACCTCTACAGACGGACTGGACGGAGAGAGAGAGAGACGACTTCTTCACAACGTGAAAAGACGCACCGCGCGTACAAACAGAGATCTATTCTCTTGAATTCAGAGACTTTTAGAGAGCTGCTTCTCTAGTCAGGGTGCTGAAACCCTAATACCTCCCTTCTTCTCAAGGAATTTTCGGAACCAGGCGAGAAGGAATTCCTAAGTGAAGGCGGTTTTGAGAAGTAACAAGAGGGTTCTACCAACCGTCTATTCTCCGATTCCCCGAACCAGGCGAGAAGGGAATCTCATCGCTCGCATCGTCAAAGGGACAAAGTGATCGCGCGCTGACCAGACTCCTATCGGCACACTTCTCCAAAATCTCTGAGGGATCTACTTGTAATCTTCTGTATTACTTGTAATTTAGCTCCTCAACTTCTTTTTTTTGTAAGTTTTTCCCTTTGCAAAATCAATGGAAAACAGTTATGTTCTTTGAAGACATTTTTCCGTACAAACGGGAAGAAGAAAATACTTTTGGAAAATGAGCACATAAAACAACGTTCATGGACGAAGGACTCGATAAACCAACAGTTAATGCGGAAGTTGAACCAATAAGAAGTCAGAGATCAAGAATCTCAAAATCTTTCGGTTTAGATTTCATATCATATGCACTTGAAAGCAAGCGTCAAACATTTAAAGAGGCTATATCTTCCCCAAATGCACAAACATGGAAAGAAGTTATAAATAGCGAAATTGAATCCATCCTAAGTAACCATACTTGGGAATTGAAAAACTTGACTCCTGGCAATAAGCCAATTGGGAGCAAGTAGATTTTCGAAAGAAAATTAAGATCCGATAGATCTATCGATAAATTAAAGATTAGGTTAGTAGTCAAGGGTTTTCGGCAAAAAGAAAGACTTGACTATTTCGGTACTTATTTGCCAGTAATAAGAATAACGTTCATTCGGATGTTAATTGTGATTGGAGTATTGTACAGCCTAGATATCTATCAAATGAATGTCAAGACTGCATTCTTAAATAGCGAATTAAATGAAAAAAATATATAGAAAGCAACCTGAAGGATTTGTAGTCAAGAACATAAAGTGTGTAAATAGATCAAATCCTTATATGGTTTAAAATAGGTTCCAAAATAATGACATGAGAAATTCAATAGTGTCATGATCAGAGATGGATTCACTATCAATGAATGTGAAAAGTGTGTTTACACTAAGACAGTTGAAAATGCATGTATCATTGTCTATCTTTATATAGACAACATGTTGATACTCAAGACTAACATTGAAGTTATTAAGTCTGGAAAACGTATATTATCTATTAATTTTGACATGAAGGATCTAGGGGTTGCTGATATAATTTTAGATATTAAAATCACAAGAATACCAGATGGAATCAGTTTATCTCAATCTCATTACGTGGATATGATGATAGAAAGATTCAAGGAACATGAGATAAAACAGAATACGAATCTTTTTCACTCGCACATATACCTTCGCAAGAATACAGGAACTGAACATGACAGTTGGAGTATTCTCAAATCATCAGCAGTCTAATATATTTAATGAATTGCAGTAGACCCAATATTGCTTATGTTGTAAGCAAATGAAGCAGATACACTAGCAATCCTAGTGATGTCATTGGACTGCTCTACTACAAGCAGTAGGCTACGTATCTAAAATCAGGGAATGTGCCTTGAGATATAAAAAATATCCACATGTACTTGAAGGTTACAATGATACTAATTGGATTGCAGATTCTGGTGAATCAAAATCAACTAGCAGATACATATTTACTCTTGGAGGCGCAGCAGTATCTTGAAAATCTTTCAAACAAACATGTATTTCCCGTTCCACAATGGAATCGAAATCTATAACCTTGGATAAGGCTGAAGAAGAAGCGGAATGACTTCGATAAATTTTAAAAGATATACCATTGTGGCCTAAGCCAGTGCATGCCATATGTATTCACAGCGATAATCAAGCAGCGATATCTCGGGTACAAAACTTTATATACAATGGTAAATTTAGATACATTCGTCATAGATATAACATTATGAAGCAGTTGCTCTCAAATGGAATTGTCTCCATTGACTTTATATCGTCAAAAGATAATCTAGCGGATCCATTTATAAAGGTTTAAATGGAGAGCGTATAAACTGCGCATTGAGGGGAATGAGGGTAAAAGCCTAACCTTACCAAGACAGTTTATCAGAAACCTCACTTAGCGACTGGAGATCCCACGGATTAAGTTCTAGAGGAAAACTAGTTATGATTGATTCTGTGAGCAAGCACTTAGGAGTTTGACTCCAACAAATTCCTATAGTGCACCCAAGTGCTTTTTACAAGTGGATTTATGATAAGCTAAATGCTTTTAATGATGCCTATATCTTGTTATCAAAACAAGTGGGATAGAGTAGACTACTCGTAATAGGACGATCACCTATGTGAGCATAGAGCTGGGTCGGCTTTTTGAGAGTCTATATGGAAGCTATGATTCCCTAAAGATGTTCTCTGAAACTAAGAATGTCCATGGCTAAAATGGATACAATCGAGAATCAAAGTTGATTTTAAAAAGTTACTGGTGAGGCCTGTTGACTTGGCTTACACAAACGGCTGACAGTTCAAGACTTAGTTAACTGATTAGCCAGTAAGTCTGATAAGATTTCGTTATGAAAGATTCAAGACCTAGTTCACCTATCCTAATGAAGTTTTTTTTCTTAAGTACCTTTCATTATAGAATCAGTTTCATAGTGTGTCAATTTCTTGAATCTTCATTCATTGTGAAGATTATTGGGAAAAAAAGAGAGGAAATTCACATGAATGTTTGAACTGAATTAAGGCGTGATCCGTTAATAGAATCAACCGAATAATGGTTGAAGTGTGTTCTCCTTCCATTGGGGATGAACATGATATATTCACATGTTCAATTCCGTTTCCGAATGAATGAGATATTCAAGTCAGAAGTTAGCCTAATTCAATAGCTAAAGGAGACTAAGGGAAGCTAAAACAATTTAATCCCGCATTGAATATGATGTGAAAAGTTGAAGTATTTAAATATGAAAAGTAGAGAACACAGGGTGTGCCCTTTGGGCACGTAGAGTTTTCGCGCGCGTTTGTGGGAAACCATGCCCACACGGGCGCGGGGTTGGGGTCGGCTTCGGGTTTTGAACCGGCTAACCTCGGTTCTTTTTGAACCGCGTGCGGGTTTTTGGTTACCAAATTGGATCGGCCCGATACTTATTGAAGCGGGTGTGGGTACTTACCAGTGCCCGACCCAGGCGCGGGTGGGAATGGTTAACAGAACCATTGCAACTGTTCTAACAAGAACCATTGCAATTGTTCCTGTGAGAACAGTTGTGACGATTCTGTATGTATCGTCCCAACGTTTCTCTCCAACGAGCTCAAATAGCGCTTCTCTCCACTATTTCCAACACACCGAAACAGAAAACAGAAGAAGTATTCTGACGCGGTTTGAATCTCTGCTTTCTTCTCACATAAATTTTTCTTTTTCTTCTTTCTCTAACAGTGAATATTCCTCCATATTAAGGCAAACATTCTCTTGTAATTTGTCTTCGTTCAAGGTTTGAAATTTCAATTAGTGAATGTATTGATTAACTAAGGTTCGACTGTACGGTGATTTGATTGTGCTATCCAAATACCGTGAAGGAGTGTTGTATCTTGGGAGACCAGCATCCAGTAACCCGTTAGCACCGTAGCGGGGGGCGTATGCGTAACTCACTCCATATACTGTATTACTGAACTAACGTTCTTTTTTACAGGCAAATATTTATTCATATAAAATATTATTGAGAATATATTTAAATATATATTGAGACTGACTAATTCCAATCTAATTGGTATTTAACTAAGAAAAGAAATTGAAAGGTGGTTCTGTAATTAAACAATGCTCTATTGAACAGAAATTCTTCCACCTGAGATTTACCAACCTGACCAATTAGGTCGGTGACATTGATTAGTTGTCAGATCTGACTATAGATTGATATCATGTTGTTACTCATGAATTATTAGAATAAATTATAAAATATATATTTTTTAAAAGTAGGAATTATTCAACTTAAAAATCTTCAAGTGCCCTTGGCGCGTGCACTTTTCTAGTAAACCACAAAGGTAATTCCTTTAATACTCGTAACAAAAAATGGACTGTAGGATGATTTTATTTTTCGCGACTCCTCCATTCTCCCAACCAAAATAAAAACTGGCTTATGAAAACGAATTGCTGTTTTTCACCTTCAAATTTCCAGAGAACATATCTTTGAAAGCTAGTGCAAGTACAAACAAAACAACAAAAAAGAAATTGAAACCATCAAACCAAACAGAGTTTTTAACCCCAAGCCACATGGACCAATTGGACCCGAGGCCTACACCGCGCCACATCTTGCCATCCCCAGGCACGATCATTGCACATTGCTAGATACCAAATTACCAATCAGATCACAGCATTTCTTTTAGTTCCAGAATCATCATCATCATCAAACATCAATCCAGAGTTAACATTAACACACTGTGTCGCTAACTTGCCGTATCAGTCACATCATCACGCGAGGGAAAGCAGAATCTTGAGGGAAAAGGTGCGGCTACGGAGCCCAGCAAAGCAAAGGCGGCGTGTTGTGTATCGTCGATGGATCATCATCTTCCTCTCAAAGAGCCCAAGCGCGAAGACCAACTCAACCCCATCACCGTCGACGACGAAGCCAACGGGCACAGCAGAGAAGAAGACGACCATGACGAGTCGACGTCGGCCGAGGAGCAGGAGGAGGCGCTCCTCGCCCTTATCGCCCACCGCACCCACGAGGTCGAGCACAACAAGCAGCGCGTCTCCTATTACAAAACCCAGGTGGGTACCAAGACCTATCGATCTATCGATTTCTTTTATTGATGTTCGATTTGATATTTCCCTAACAAATAGATCGATGCGCTGCAGCTGGAGACCTCAGAGAGGCGATTGCGGGAGTCCCAGTCTCAGCTCGCCCGCCTCCGATCCCGGCGATCAGCCGCCAAGGCCGCGGCCGCGGCCCCCAGTGGGGCCGGGAGCGTCCCCTCGCCGAGCCCTTCTCGGCCTCAACCTCCTTCACGTCCCCAGCTTATTATTCCTGCTGTCAACCCTAAGAATCCGACTCCCCCGCCGCGGCCTGTGGCTGCGAAACCCACGCCCAGCAGTGCAGGGAAACCGAAGCGAGAGGCCAACACTAGACCGTCGCCATCTCCGCCCACTGAGAAGAAGAGGGCAAAGAGGACGATTGGTAATCAAATTCCCAATTTCAATTTCGTATCTTTGGTTTAAGATTGGACTTGTTGAAAAGTTAACATTTTTGGTTTGTTTGGCGGTGCTTCAGAGCAGAAAGAGCATCAGGACTTGATCCCAAGCATACGCGGCAGTTCGTCCCCGTGCACGATTAGAATCCAGTCCAGCACGCACATCTCCAGTCAGCACAAGAGGAAGCTGAGGAGTCTTGTGCTCAGTCCAGTTAATGATCAGATGTTCATCACGAGGTAATTCGATCCACTGTTTAGTTAGGGAGAGAACCTTATGCATGCGACTAAGTGAAACGGTTTCCGAGTGAACTTTTGGACCATAATGGATGCTGTGAATCTAATAAGGTATTTTGTGAAACTTTTAAAGCTCACACAACATTTGGTTGGTAGTAAGGTTTTCTAAGAAGAATTGATGGCCTAATAAGATAAAGATTTTGGGAGTGTCGTAATTAGCGCAAACATTTAACATAATAAAACAACTGATGCACTCACAGAAGCATCAATAAAATGGCTATGCACCTCTTTGTACTAGTATACCGCCCATGTCGGTGGGAAACCGACCGGCGGAAAAGGGGCAGGAACTGGAAGAAGGAGGAGGAAGGAGAAAGGGGAGTTGAGAGAGGAGGAAGAAGGAGAAGACGGACGGACGGACGATTAAAGCTCTATATGAGTCACGGGCCCTTCGGTCGGTTTTGAATATTGAAACCATATTTGATATTTGTATGTGTATTGTCTGAGCCTATGAAGCTGCATATATCATCACATATTTAAGGTTTCACTGAAAACATGGATAATTGTTATGGATAATTGGTACAACTTTTGTACTCACTGTTACTGTTTCTTAGTTCATTGTTCTTCAGCAAGGTCTACCCAATTCATTGTGGATTTCCCTAACAGTCTGCAAGAGTATCACGAGTCTGGGAATTATATGACCTGTAATTGAATATCGTATTATTAACTGAAGCGATTTCGGTCAAAATTCATAAGGTTTAAAAACACGGTTAGAAGAAAGGAAGAGGGATAAACGATGGACGAACGGATAAGTGCAATGACACATCTTTCGTTGTTCTTCTGCACAGAACCTGAAACTGCAGCTGCCATTATCTCTTTTAAAACCTTCCAAACCTATGCAAAACATATCGAATAAGGTACAAGGTTGAAAGAATCTGTTCTCCATAGCAACATGCCTCTTGAGAACTCCTCGAGTTTTGATTTAAGTATCCATCAAGAATTAACAAACAAATTCCTATGCCCTACCAAGTTTTGTAATCCAGCAAAATCATTATTTATCCATAATGTTATAAAGTGAAAATTTCTCTCATGGAAGTCCGTTTACTTTGAGGCAACTTAACAATCAGGTTTTTCTCAAGTTGAAATCATGGAATCAGCTAACTGAACTAAGTTATTTTAACGCTTATACTCTCTTGATTGACTTGTAATTAGAGTATTAAAAGATAACAGAAATCCAATGAGCTTTATGTGTTGTACTTGTAAACCAAAGTCTAGAAGTTGCAAAGCAGCCCAGTCTAACTATGTATGGTGCACTAGCTGGCTTGTGTGGAGAAAATCTTGCCCTTAGATCCACAAGATCTGTGGTTTATTAATATATATATTTTTTGAGTGGTGCCTTCGTAAGCATGATCAGTAGGATTTTAGTGTCGGAGTTTCGTGTTTGGTTTTTCCATAATCTGACATTTAGATCCTTCTTTCTTTGCACTTAGTTGTTAACTATGACATGTGATCTAATAGGAGATGATCATGAGATTCTTCATGTGTTCATTGAAATCGCCATTCTTCTATACTTGATTAGTCACAATTGATGCTTGTATTGAGGACTATCAGTTATTGGAATTTCTTGTGGCTTTTGGCTCCTCTTTGTTTGGCACTTTAGTAGAACTTCTTTGTTGTTTGCTGTTTGCTGATATACTGCTTGATATGGAATTCTGTAGAACTTTATGAGAGCATCCAGACTACAACTTATCACCTGCTGTTTGCTGATATACTTCTTGATACTACCTATTGCTTTTCCTATAAACTGAGCTGATATCATAACTTTTGTTCAATATTTTGTTTATGTATGTATATGTACATATGTGCACGACCAAATGCCA
Organism: Agave tequilana; assembly: GCA_038442645.1. Classification (NCBI taxonomy): domain Eukaryota; kingdom Viridiplantae; phylum Streptophyta; class Magnoliopsida; order Asparagales; family Asparagaceae; genus Agave; species Agave tequilana. The sequence continues at coordinate 85,983 of JAVJIF010013760.1, forward strand.
GTTTAAGCGGAAGAAAGTATGTTTTTTCCCAGCCGAACAAGAACTCCGGTCTTGAAAAAAACGAAAACAACCGTGTGCTTAACACAAATGAAAGCTCACCCGCTTCTTCACAAATTCATAGGTTTCCTGAATCCTGAAGCGAAGGACCTGTTTTAGTAAATAATGAAAATAGATGGCGCGTGCCTTGATCGAATCGATCAAGTAGAATGGGAACAACTAACAAGGTTTAAATCTCTCAGATCTGTTGGCCAACTGCATACATTGCGACACTTTTACTCGAGACCTATTGTAATGATAAATGACTCATCTCACCGTGACTTTATCTTGAATTCTTAATACTTTTGTCGCTCCCTGCAGGGATAGAGAATTCGTTGTTGTCTGAACTATAGCACATTAATTGTAAACTCTAAACTTGTAAACTATTTTAATCTGTGGGTTAGATAATTGAGAAAATTTTGGAAGGGGTTTCATTTCTTTCATGGTTAAGTGTCTCTTTATGGTTTTCACTATTGATTCATCAATCATCAGAATTCCAATAGCCACTGAAATTATGTGGTTTGAATATAAAAATAGTTCTCACTCTTGATGAATTGTAAACTAAACTTGTGGATGTAGAAAATCACAATGTTGGTTCAAGTTCTATCCGCCATACCTGCAATTCTACCTCTGATTCATCTTGGATTTATGAGATTTTACGTTCATTGTTTGACTAATATCTGATTTGCCTCAGAATAAACATACTTAAAACTGTTTTAATATCAGTAAATAAGGTTTTCATATTTGGATCTAATTTTTTTTGTTTTTATTTATGATTTTGCAGTGCTTTGGATGGACTTGTAAACTTATGGCAAGTGCAGTCCAAAGGGTATGTTTCTTAATCTCTGTTTGGAAATACCACAATTGCATATTTCTATTGTTATTTGCCAAGACATAGTGTAGAATTTTTTATTGGTAATAGATCTATCTAGCTATCCTTTGTTTTGTGGTAATGTGGAATAATCAGGGATGGATCTGGAGTAATTCTTGGGATTGGCTAGAACTGAAAAATAATGAAGGAAGCATATGCATATAGAAATCACATAAAATGTAAACTTATTCTGTTGTTTTTATGAATTTATTTTGATTGTAACTTCAGATACAGTGTATGTTATAATCAGCGAGTAACGAGATTGATGGCGGAGATTGCTAGCAATATGATAATTAGAGAGCTTTAAAAAAAAAAAAAAAACCAGGGGCAGGATAGGTATGGATCTTGTACAACTTGTATGTAAATGACAGCCTCAAAACAAAAGTTCAAGAGAAAATGGAAGGGGATGAGATCGAGAAAAGGGAAGTATTAGAGTACATCAGGTATCTTGTGGACATTGCAAGATTGGAAGCTGTACTTTAGAACAGTTTCTTCAAATGCATCAGACTATTCCTATGAAATGCATAAAACCTGCAGTTCCTTTCTTGTAGTCTAGTCTAGTTGTGGTTCACATCTGCTAAATTAAAGATCAGCATAGAATGGTCACTTTTATCATGAAGATAGATCTATATTGGATGTTTATCAAACATGCTACCTTTGCGGTATTACTAAAAAGCATGTTCGATCCTTTTTTATGTCCATATTTTTTCTATCTCACTTTCCCCCAAACATCTCCAAATATAAACACACACACACACACACACACACAAAAAAAAAAAAAAAAAAGACTATCTTAAGAGAAGAAGGGATCTAATCCTACTATCTTCAAGTAATTTTATTTGTGTTCCAAGAGCCAGGATTTGTCAGAGAGGCTGAAGTAGTAGACTGGTAGGGGAAATGCACCAAAAAGCACAATGACTGTCTATACTCTTTAAATCTAGCATGTCACCCTCTTCCCTTATCACATTCCTTCTAACACCTCTCCTCTTTCTCTGTTTTCTCCTGTGTTTCACTTCTTTCTTCCAAGAGCAGCTATAAACAGACTGATTCGATCAAGCCTTGAAGCAACTGGAGCCTCCTTGACACACCTTTTCTCTCAACCATTATATTTTCCTTCTTTTTCCTCTTATACTCGGCCTTCTCTTGTCATCAACTTTCCTTTCTCTCTTTTTTTTCGCCTCTTTTACAAGCCTCCATACACAACTTGCACCAATCAAAGATTGTTGATTTCCAGTTGCAGAACTACTTTGAGGAAATACTAACTAATTCTGATACAATTTCTTTTTTGGGTGTGCAACGACCATGACAATTTATAAGTTAGCTTTTTAGATATTAATCTGGTTCATTTTGGTAAAGAAATATCACAATGGATCGGAAAAGAAGAAAGAATATGGCAAACATATAATATCAAACCAGTGAACCCAGATATATTGACATTGCAAAACCGTTGTTTAATTTCTTTCATTCAACCATTTTTATATGAAGCGTTTTGATGTAGAACTGATGTAACCATCGACGTGCCTTGATGATTTGCATTTTAGTAAATAAATATCACAAAAAGAAAGGATTGAGAAAAAAACAAAAAGAAGATGGAAACATACACCTCATGAACCCCAAATCCTCTTCACATTATGTCATCACGAAACCTTTTTTTGATTTCCTTCATCATACGTTTTAAATCCTATTCACATTAACAAACCTTTCCTTAACTTTTCCCTCATCCAATCATTTTTATATGAATTGTTTTGATGCAGATACATTTTGAAATGATGCAATCATCAGCACATCTAAATTGATTGTCAAGTCAGGGAAGTAACAAGAGAGTTAATTTTACTATAATTGTATCAAATACCTAACAAAATGATAGGTAAAGCCCAGACTCTGACTATGTTTCAGTTCTTGGCGAATTTCACTTTACTTTTCTTCTCGGGCATGTTTAGCAGTGTGACATAGCATGAAAAGAATACTTGCTCTTAAGCTGTGAATTGAAGAGAGAGATAGAAAAAGGAGCAGAAATGTTTTGCTTGTTGTGTCTATTCTTAGGATATCAATCCTTATAATGTACAAATCAGCCAAAGGAAAAGATATGTTTACAGTCATTTACAACACCATTTACTACATTTATTGATACGCCTAATTGCAGCCCTGAATTGACGGCCATTTATGGCTGTTTGTACCTGGAATAACAGCAGTTGTTATGGCTAATTACAACCATGAATTAATGGCTGTTTATCTGTTTATAGTTGGAATAACAGTTTGTATTTCCAGCTCATTTATTCTGTTGACGTTAGCACCATCACCTGCGCCGTGGTGGTTTTCAGCCCATGATTTGGTCAACGGGTTCCAGGCACTTGGTGGTGGTGGCTGTTGGAAGGAAGAGCTGGAAGATGGGAACGAGAAAGAGAAGACGAGAAAGGGAACGGAGGAAGGAAGTGAACAATGAGAAGAAAAGAGAAGGAAGACATCCACATCCCTGAGCAGGACTCAATATAAAATTTGCAAATTTGCATCTTATGATGTCTGCACCTTCAGAATTATTGTAGTTTGCTAGTCCAGCCAATTTCACGATCTTGGCACAGAAGTTTAAATTGTCACCATTTCATGAAAGTTGCTATCATCATCAATATGCAAGCCTTTTTCCATTAATACGGGGTAGAGTATGGTGCAAAACTCGATCACAGAGTTGAGAGAAACTTTGCGAGCAGTTGCCATTCTGATTTCGACCCACCAAGTTTTTGTGCCAAAATCAAGGCGTAGGAAACAATGGATAACGGGGGGCCTTTCTATTGAGCCTAGTAGGCACATTGGCAGGTATTGCCTTACTGATTATGTAGTTTAAACTCATGCAAGCATGGGGCAACCTCCAAACAGTGGACTGGAATAGTCTAGAAGAAAGATGATAAATTTGCTATAGGAATGTACTTAGCCTCTAGGGCATGTTATAGCCCAACAAATGAAGAAAGAAAGACACTTTCAATCAGTGAAACTTTGACTAGTATAGATATAGGAGTAAAAGATGACTTCTCTAAGGGAGCTAGGATGACAATGGTTTTGTTGGGTTGGATCACCTTGCACTTCAAAATGTATAATCTTGGCCTGGACACAACCTGGCCTATTAACGAGCCGTTGTCATTCATACCCTCAAGCCTCCATTTGCAGCTCCAAATCCAAATGTTCTGACTTGTTGACCTGTCTATGACCTGCTTTACTCTCTTAGTTAAGAGCCCTCCCCTCGAGCTCTAACTCACCGAAGGGAACTGCCTTCCCTTGCCCTGTTGCTATTTTGATGAGAAACGTGGTAACTTGTTAATATTTGGAGTCTTTGTATCTTATAAATATTTGGCATTTAGCTAATGCAATTAGTACTAGAAATATATGAAAGTTTCATTATTCTTGTAGTAATGACTAGTGGGCATGAGCTGTTTCACCAGTATCGAACCTGATTAACTTGCGGGTTGCCAAAGCTGGACCCGTCACTGGACTGCGATGGTAGAACTACTGGCCATATCCACGTAGTGGCTGGCTGTAGGTCCAGTCAGAACATTGTCTCTCTCTAATATGAGGATACCTCTCTCTCTCTCTCTCTCTCTCTCTCTCTCTCTCTCTCTCTCTCTCTCTCTCTCTCTCTCTCTCTCTCTCTCACAACACACACACACACACACACACACACACACACACACAGGTTTTTAGTGGTTGACTGAACCATGTATTTATGTTGTGTCATATCCTTGTCTTGCATCCATAGTGTTTTACCTAGTTATCTCATTATCGAATATATCATCTATTAGAAGCCTCTTGGGCACAATCTACCTTGATGTTCTGAGCTTTTAATCTAGAGATCATCCATTTATTCTGTTACAAAAGAATGAAAATGCAGCCCTCTATGCTGAACGCAAAACACATACGGAATATCCTATTAGCAGTGTTTTAGGCAAAGGTCCAAAAAGAAGAGAAACTAAGAGGAGAAAGTAGATGTGTATTCCTGTACTTTCCATTAGTGTCTGATAACTTTTTTTTTTTTCAATTTGAATAAACTGTTTAGTCAAGTTAGTCTTCAAATAGTTAATAGTGTCAATTTGCAATATTTTTTTTTTCCAAATGATTGTTGGAATATGCCATAATGATGTTATTGTTTAAAGTTTTAAAACTTTTTTATAGTTCAGGAATTCCATGAAATTTCTCACGAACTACTCTCAAAGCAATAATGCCTTCTTGTTATACACACACACACATATACATATACACACACACACACACACACACACACACACACACATATACACACACATATACACACACACACACACACATATATACACACACACACACACACACACACACACACACACACACACACACATATATATATATATATATATATATATATATATATATACGTACACACACATATACATATACGTACACACATATATACATATACGTACGTATATATACGTACATATACGTACGTATATATACGTACATATACGTATCTATATATACGTACATATATATATATATATACGTACATATATATATATACGTACATATATATATATACGTACATATATAGATATATGTAGATATATATATACGTAGATATATGTATATACGTACATATATATACGTACATATATAGATATACGTACATATATAGAGATATGTAGATATATGTACATATATAGATATATGTACATATATATATATATATGTACATATATATATATATGTACATATATATATATATATATATGTACATATATATATATATATGTACATATATATATATATATATATGTACATATATATATATATATGTACATATATATATATATATATGTGTATATATATATATATAATATATATATATATGTATCAACTTTGGACTTGTTGGACACTTCATGCTATCATCAGCCTTCTACATCTATATATCTGAGCTCCGGACAAGCACTGGTGGTCTTGGGTCAGGGCGTTTATGGCTATGGTTACCCGAATGTCATTCTGCTACCGATATCTTGCATGTATATATCAAGTTCCCCCCCCCCCCCCCCCCCCACACACACACACACACACACACATCATAGCATACTTGCACTTAATTGCGTTGTGAAGGTTCTTTAGAACTATAAAAGTTTCTGCTGTTCTGCCAATAAAAATTCCATTTAAAGTACCGATGCTGACACGGATTCGTAGTGTCAAATTAATGGTGTTGCTTGCTTATTGAGCAAACATTTAGTATTTACACCACATGAAGCTTGTAGACTAGTTGATTAACTTGTGTTGATAACTTTATCCACTTGTTGGATGAGCCTTTTGTCTTAGTTTAATGTCCTATTAATTTGACATTAAATTAGTACATTGGAAATGCAGGCATACTGCATCATTACTAAGCACAACAGACTGTGTATCCCCAAAGCAAAGGAGATGGCCTGAAGACATTACATGGCACCCTGATGGAGAAAGCCTATTTGCTGTGTACAGTGCTGATGGGGGCGATTCTCAGATATCAATGTTGAATCTAAATATTTCAGGAGATGTAAGAAAAGTTTCAGAACATTTCTTTTCCTTGATATTCAGCAACATGGCTTTTGGATCTGATTCATTTTATTGAGTATTCTTTCAGTTCTATAGGGATTTTGATGCTAATAGGTATGATTTTTAAGGAAATATGCTAAATTGTATATGTCAAGGTGACTTGCAAATTCACATATAGAATCCAAGAAATGTTTTTTTCCCCTTCTGAATTATCTATTGATTTGGAATTGTGGTGACTGACTTGTTCTCGCGTGTATGTTTTGTAACTTTTTTTTTCGGTGGTGGGGGCTGTGGGTGGTGGGGGCTGTGGTGGTGACTTGGTATATGCCTGTGTGCATGCTTGTGCGTGTAGATCAAACATCTGAATGAGAAATTAAACTATTGAACAACTAATAAAAGATCTCGTAAATCAACAATTCTCTGTTCAACCCTCTACGTTGACTCTGGATTGTTAGCACAACCTGCTAGAGAATTTAAAATCAATAAATCATTAATTCCTCTACTCATCCTTTCTAGGGTCTTTCAGTTTAAAGTTGTTCTTCATGAGAAACCCATCTGGATGAGATAAGGCTTGGTTTTTCGGTATCCATGTTGTGTTATGCGGAACTCAATCAACAGTCAGCTATAGATGTTTAACAATGAAGCATCTGCTAAACTGTAACATATTTGAAATGTTTTAGTAACTCTTGTTAGGTGCTAATACTGAGACTTGTGTAGTAGCCAACTAGCCACAATTATGTCTATCTTGATAAATTTTTTTGAAGGTAATCTCCTGTAAGCTCCTATTTCATACTGAAATGCCTTCCCGGAAGTGCACACCCACTTCTGATTCCTTGCAAGAAGCTTCATGTGATCTTTCAGATGTAGATGCTGTAGTGTCACCTCTTGGTTAGAACCTGGAAGTGTTTACAGTTGTATTTCCCCCCACACCAACTAGTAAAACAAATACCAGCTTGATTTTGATAATAGGAACTTCTTACCTCATATTTGATTGATGGAAATGGCTTTCAGAGAAGGAAAGTACATCCTTATTATCTTATCTTTTCAAATTTTTTATATTGCATATGCTTATAAGAAATGTTTATTTTCATATTTAAAATGAATAAAAATATAATGTAATTCTTATATTAAAACTGTTTATTTTCTTATCTATGTCATGACGAATCCTAGTTTTCAAGATTGCCATATGTCCATATCGTATTATATTTTATTGCCTTGTCCATATGCATGCAACCTAGTCTCTAGCGCATAATGCTCCATTTTGGGGTGCAGCCCATGGCCATCACCATCCCAAGTTTTGATCCTCATCATGTAACATTTTGCCCTTTTTAGTGTCATCTCTCATAATCGAATGCTTATTAATGCGGCAATGCATACTCATCATCTCGAAGACAGGTGTAGTGTAGCCCCTACCTTGGACTTCCATTGTTATGAACTTAATCATTATCTTGAAAATAACCATAGCCCTGCCTGAGTTTCTATCATGTCGCACCCTCCACAATCCTTGCCATGGTCCTTTTCATCTTCTATTTAACTTTCATCTTGTGTAATGACAACCAGAATCCTCGACATGGGGAACCACTTGTTGCTTATCAAGAAGACACGTACATCATATTAGTTGAAACTTGAAAGATACAAGAAGATTTGAAAAGTAACAAACAAAAGTAGAAAAAAATATGACAAAAAGATTTTACATTGTTTTTTTTCCTTCCCATTTCTCTCTCGAAGCAGTGCTCCAAGTCCCAACTCACCTAGCTTCTTATCTTCTGTCAAATTTATGGGGTTGTAATGCCCTAAGTGATGACTTGTCAAGAGATCATCCATTCTAGTCTTGCTTCCTCCCAAGCTATGAAGCCATGCATACAGACACGGGACATAGATACGCCATGACACGACAACACGAAAATTCTTGAAATGTAGGATATAAGGACACTGATATGACTTTGTGTATGTCTATGTATAATGCATACCAAAAGCCGTAGTGAATGGGATGAGTTATATTAAAATTACAAAAACTACAAAATAAAACCTCAGTATTATGACATTGTAGTTTCTATCAAAGTAACAAAATTAAAAAAAAAATTGGAAAAAAAAACCTAATCAATGCCTCACTTAGGTTATGAGGTGTTTATTTTCTACTAACATACTACTCACTCATGTCAAATAGGCATCTTTAAGAGACATGTTTTTGTTCATATTTTATTTAAAACCGATACGGCCTTGACACAAATATTTTGATTTTTTAAAAACCCGACAAGGATTCAGAATGTCTGATCTTGTCGAGCAAGTGTTATGCATGTCTTGGTGCCCGACACGGACATGACCACTCGCTTTGAAGTGTTTGTGCTACATTGCTCCCAAGCATACTTAATTAGGGGTTTTAACTATTATTCCTTCCTAAAAAAATATTAGCTACAATTTATTTTATGTTCATTGGCATTCTTACAGACCAGACAGTCAGACGCCTTCCTAATACACAATTGCTGTGGGACTTTTTATTATTGGTGACATGCATCCTAAGACTCCAAAACTGAACTGATTCGGTAAAATATCCTAATCCCAGTTGTTGTAGGACTCTAAAATGGACTCTAGAATTGGCAAGATTGTATGGTCAGTCGACCGCCATTACTGAACTATGTGTCCTTCGTTCATCCCTAGTTTGATCTTAAACAACTCATTCTCTGTTTTTGTCCAGGGTCCTATGGTCAGCTGTTATAGACCACGGTGCTGGTTTTTGAGTCTAATTCCATTAAGTTCTTCTATAATGTCACTGTTCAAAAGTGGTGAAATAAACAAATGTTTTCTTTATGGGGAAAATATTGAGGGTTTTTTTTAAATCTTTGAAACACATAGTTTTAATCTATTTTCTGAATTATAGTGGACAAAAGAGAAGGTAGGAGTAAATAGAGAAAAACAAAAATGGTTCTGAGCTACTTACCCCAAAATTAAGAGCGAAAGAGACCAAAAGAGATTCATCTATGGATGTCTGCTGTGTTCGTAATGCTTTATTTATGAAGTTCAGTATGACAATTTTCTTCATATATGGAGTTAGATATGAGTCATGTGACATCCTTAAAATTTTTCCTAAATGTTTTATTTGAATGGGTTCAAGCATCGTTAGGGATGGTGTAGCACATGCATTTACTTGCATGCCTGTTGTGCGGTGGTCGGTCATGTTGGTACATGTTGATTTCAAACTTTAATTGTCTGGGGAAACAAGTGCAACTAATTTAAGTGGTAAATTCTAAAGTTTTAACTATATATGCTAAAAATTCTGTTTCCAAATAGATTCGTGGCTTCTCGGGAGAGCACATTTACTTTATCTCAACATGCTTTATCTAAGTTTATTGCTAGATTAATAAAGGTTCTTTTATAAAGGACAGTCCCAGGTTTCCCATATCTACTCAACAGTCAAAAAGCTTTGTGAGATATTTTCAGGGCAGTAGATAGAATGTCCTTGTATACTAAACTCTTACAGGCCCGACCTATTTCTGCATTAATTAACACCTAGTAAAATGAACAACCAGCGAGTTAAATGGATCCACAGTTTGGGCATGCAAATTGAGAATCCAAACTATTACTCGTGATAGAACAATTTTATAACCCATGAAAAACAAACCTATGGGGTTTGGATACTTCTGGACCATAGGTAAGAAACTTGATGTCGAAAACCATCCTTCTTGTTGCCATTTGATGTATGAAGGAGCATGATTATTGCATGTGTCCTTGTTTATATCCTGGTTGTTAGCTTATACCTTCTCCACTGAAAATTTGGAAGAAACTTTTTATATTTGTCTCATCCTAAGAGACTTTGTATTTTTATGAAAGTCGTTGGGCAAAAAGTATTAAGTGGTTGAGTACAGTGTAGTGATGACCCCCTTACTTGCCACATGACAATTTCTGACAAAAATAACTCAAGGGGTATTCTGGTTAAGTGTAATGATGGCACCTTCTTCTTCTTCTTCTCTTCTTTTTGTTTCTTTTTTCCTTCTTTTTTTGCTCTTTGCCGAAATTAAGGTATACATCCATTCTTGTATAAATATGAAATATATTATTCAAGAACTCTGTCAAACACTATGCAGATAGAATACTATTTTAAGGATATAAAACCTGAACATCTGAAGATAGAGTTACACCAAAGTAATTATTATAGAAATTTGACAAATGGCATCCTAGAGTGGAAGATGAGAATTGTGCTGAGGGGCGAAGGTGGAAGTACTTGCATCCTCATGCGATATTATAATATCACATATCAGATCCCGATCCCCCACCAAAAAAAAAAAAAAAAACCCACCACCACGAGAACTGGATTGATCAAATTGAGCGAAAGTCATGCGAATATGCGATGAGAGCAAAAAGTTATTTGTCATGGATTGTTGAACACACTTCCTCTTCACATTTTTATTGATTATATTTTCATGCATCACTGTTTGATATAGTTAAGTAATACTCCCTCATCCTCAAATATTCTCTTAACATATTCCCTCTTTTTGTGGTTTCCTGTGAACAGAAAAAAGTTTCTTTCTTACCAGAAAAGCCTCATCTTAAGGGCATCATAAATAATATACTTTTCATGCCCTGGACCGATCTATGTTTTGCGACTGGTGGGAGCGATCATGCTGTAATACTTTGGAATGAGAAGGATGATTCATGGAAACCAAAGACCATACACAGAAATCAGCATTCTTCTGCTGTCATGGGTGTCGCTGGATTGCAGCAGAAGAAGGTTATTTTATCTGTTGGGGCAGATAAAAGGATTGTTGGATTTGACTTGTTGACTGGAAGAGCTGAATTCAAACATCAAATTGAAAGCAAATGCATGAGCGTGCTGCCAAACCCATCGGATTTCAATCTGTTCATGGTGCAAACAGGGTTAGTGACTCCTTTTCTGTAGTATATTTGACCAAGTGTGTCCTATGAGAGCTATTGCCCTAAATGGAGTTTATACAGCCTTCTTTTATCATTAAATACTTTGCTTTATTCTTTCCTTTTGCTGTTGGGTCCCAGGCCTCACAATGGGTTTTATTAGCATTCAGAAGTAAAATATCATAAAAACAATTGGGGGACATATATCATTGCTCTTTATAAACTAAGATCTTTTTAGAAAAATGAACCTAGAAGCTGGAAAGCCATGAAACTATAAATATGAGATTTCCCCCACCCATGATTAGTTAGTTTATTGCCGACCATACTGTATTCAGCTTTTGATTTCTAACTTATTTTTGTTAACCATAGAATTTTCAAAGTTTTCAGGGGAGCCTCCAACGGACAGTCATAGCCAACCAACAAAAAAATGTCAAGTAAAATTTTTGTGTCCATCAGTGTTTAGAAATCGCCATTTGTATCTCTAATGCAATTTTTTAGATTTTGAGTACTTGTTGTTCGAAATATTGCCAGTTCCTTTTTATCCTAAAATCTTTTTTACCTTTACATTATAAGATAATGCATTTTGGCAACTATATTTGATACTTGAACTACAATCTACATCGTGTTCTCCAGTAAGGCTGAGCACTAAATGGTTTCTAGTTGGAAAATTTGTGGTGGGCTGTTACCCTCTTCTGCCATTTTCGTGCAAACTGAAATTAAATAGAAGTAGACAGCAAACGCCCTTAGTGGACCACCTATCTTATCATCTCCTTGAGACGACTAAAAGATTCATTGCTTCTCAAATTGCTATTCTTACTTTTGCCAACCAAACTTCTGACATCCTTTGTACGTGTATGTCCTTTTTGTTTTGGCAGGCAGCCAGGCAAGCAGCTCCGGCTGTTTGATTTCCGGCTAAGGCAAACTGAGATTCACGCTTTTGGATGGAAGCAGGAGAGCAGTGAGTCCCAATCTGCTCTGATCAATCAGGCTTGGTCTCCTGATGGCCTCTATTTATCGTCTGGATCAGCAGATCCGATGATCCATATCTTTGACATCAGATATAAAGGTGCTGGCCCCTCCCAATCAGTGCAAGCTCACCAGAAACGGGTTTTTAAAGCTGTATGGCACCAGTCTGTTCCATTGCTGACCTCAATATCGTCTGATCTTAACATCGGACTGCACAAAATCTCCTAAAAATTTTGCCTGGCCTTGGTGGATTTATTCTCTCTACCTCTTTTGCCTGTATCCCTCTTCTTTCTGGCAGAGGGTGGTTGTGGTCTTGGGAGCTTGGAGATTTTGAAAGGAGATTGTGGAAGGAGAAATTTCTCACCAGAAAGGGTCAGACAAGGGGAATTTTGTTTTATCCCCTAGTGATGGAGTTTCTATCTTTGGGAACTGGTTCAAAAGAGCAACTGCAGGCTGCTTCTGTGGCAGAGAAGCATGCAATATAAAATTTATAGGTTTCAGCCATGATCACTTATTGCTAATATGGATAATATGTTGAAAGAGCTGCATGCATTTTGCATGTGTCTATTTTGCAGGCAAATATTTTGCAAGTTGCTGGACTTTGCCTCCATGACAAAATCCAGAAAATGAGAGAATATAGAACACTACAAATAGGTTATTATTCCCATTTTGTGCGAAACGATGCACTTTTGACAGGGAATCTCATTTATAAGATGTTCAATTTACTTTGTGCTGTTTATTGTCAATCTCTTATATTTCAGTTCTTCAGAAGTGTTTTTTGCCACGCTGCATAGACTCTGTATGTTTTCTCTGATCTATGAGAGCATATGTTTTTAACTGCCAAGATGTAATTCAGCTAAATCAGTTAAACTTGTTATGCATATTTACATGACAACCTTGGGTATTTACATATGCCACTAATAATTTTCATTTTGATCTTGCTTTGTTGTCAATGTAAGCTAGATATAAAACTTGTTCTTCACGTGAAATTATTTATTACGGACTCTGTTAACCTATTATCTGCAGCCACAAGCATATATGTACTCTCTAAAGGGGGCCGTTTGTTTCGTCGTAAAAGTCGTAAAAGCCCGTAATTCATAAATGACTTACAACTCAATTACAACTACGACGTTTGTTTGAACCGTAATTCGTAAAATATTTACGCAACTCAACTATCACTCACTTGCAGCCTAATTATCATTCACTTACAGCCCAGTTGCAGTTAATTTTCCCAACCTAATTACCACTCACTTACAGTCCAGTTACAGTTAATTTTGTGGTCATGCAAATTTGTATTATTTTTTTATGTTAATATTAAATTTTTTAATATTTAGTATTTTTAATATTTATTTGCAATATTAAAACTTTTTAAATTACCAAATAGTTAATTTTGTGATCAACTTTTCACTTACGACTTACACATTATGATAATCAAATACCGTAAAATACAATACACTTTCTCACTTACAACTTTATATTACAAACCAAACACAGTAAAACTTACATGAATGTAACTTATTTACAACTATAAAAGATTTTACCAATTACGACTTAGAATTACGGTCAAATACGACAACCAAACAGACCTCGTTGATTGGGTGAGCATAATGACTCTGCCAGTTTGTGACCAAGTGCTACAGAAACCATCACCATCAAAATCATTATTTGTAAAACAGAATGGAGGCTGGAGCTCCACTCTCTAATTTTGATAATTAGCTGGTGCAAATATCATTTGACCCAAGAAACTATAGCGATTTATTCGAGAAGAAATGGCCGCCGCAACATGAGAAAGACTTCGCGGATTGGAGCACACTAGAAGAGGTGATGAAGACGAGGCACAACTAACCTGCGTCTTTTACTACTGAGTCAGTTCTCCGTGGCATTCACGATTAGCTGCACAAGTTTAGAATCCATTGACCTAGGTCCAGCCCAGCTCAACCCAACATGACCCATGCCTGTTTGTGATGCACTAATATTGGCACCCACAGATTGATTAAGACACTTACTAAAAAAGTATAAGTGTGCCATTATTTTATTTTTGACACAATTATTCTCATAAAAAATCTAAAATACCATCTCCTTCCTCAGCTCTTCTCCTTCTCCTTTCCTTCGAGCCGCGACGAGCCCCCTCTCCTCCCCCTCCCACCCACCCCTCAAACCCAAAAACTGGTGGTACCCCTCCCCCCTTTCCCACACATGACCGAATACAGCTGCGAGTGGTGACGGGTGGGTGCACTAATCCGAAGGGGGGAGGGCTTTGGTTGTTTGTTTGGGGGGGGGGGGGGGGGGGTGTGGGTGTGGAGGATCTCCACATCCTTCCTCTTCCTTCTCCTCCCCGCCAATGGAGAGGGAGGGGAGGGCATGGAATGGGGGGGACGGCAGTGGAGGGGGGACGGCGTGGGTTGATGGTGAGGGCGGCGAGATGCGAGAAGAGGGGGAGGGGGGTCGACGGTGGCGAGTGGTGTTCAACGGCTGAGGGTGGAGATGTAGCAATAGCATGAGAGAGAAGAATGATTAGTGATAATTTGGTCATTTTTAAAAAATTAATGGGTGTTTTTATCAATTTTATGGACGCGCTAATCTGATGAATTTCTTTATCACTTTCATGGGTGTCAATATCTGTACCTATGTTTGTGTAATATGAGAGTGAATGAATATTAATGAATTACCCACTACGATACTCAAGTCCTAAGTAAAAACAAACTGAGAGAGAGTCTGCGATCTAATAATCAAAATTGACCGAAGAGAAATTTTCTCTCCTGACTCTTATAGAAATTTTGTCCATCCGTCCGTCTTCACCGCGCAACAGACCCCTCCTTCTTCTTCCTCTCTCACCTCCCTCCCTTTTCTCTTTTCTTCTTCTCTCTCCCATCTTCCTCTCTCTCCTTCTTTGTCGCTCGGCGATGGCCGATTGATCGGTTCACACCACTAGCGGCGGTATACTAATTTAATTTTAATTTATTTTGGCCGTTCACCTCAACTCCCGCCTCTTATCTCTTTGTCTATCCAAAATCCCAGAGTAGACGCCGGGCGCGGCGCCAAAAATTATGCGACCGGCCCTAGAGGTGACTATCGGTTCCGCCCGCAATCGCAAGCAAGGCATTTCTTCTTTACTTCCCTCGTTTTAATTCACTCATTCATTCATTAATTAACTTCTCTTTCTCCTTCTCTCTTAGTATTCATTTCTTAGGCCCCTTCGCGCTCTCAACTCATCTGACTTCACAAAGGAAAGAGGCTGCTCCTCGTCATCATGTCTTCAGGAAACCAAGGTTTTGCTCTCTCAAAACTTAGACTAGATTAGGGTTATATCTGCTGCTGTCATCGGTAATATAGAATTCGGGATGTTGATTTGACTTTGGAGTTTTCATGGTCATCGGTTTATTACAAATTGTTTGGATCAGAGAAACCCTAGCTAGTTGTTTATTTAGCCCCTTTTCTTAATCAGATGAAATATCTAATAGTTTAGATCTGATTTCTGCTTTCTTGAACAACAGATGACATGTCGAGCTCATCAGAGAACAAAAGCCCCAAGAGCGAAGCTTCCTCTACCCGCAGGCCTGCGGCCTCGGGGGGGGGGGGGGGGGGGGGGGGGGGGGGGGGGGGGCTGCGGTTCCCTGGAAACCCTTTTGACTTTTCCGTCATGACCGACCCGCTTATGTACCCTTCTCTTCCTTGGCTCCTAAAATATAATAATAATCATAGTCTTTCAGCTTGTTTTGTTGTGTGATTTGATAGATATTTGTGTTCATTATGCGTCGACCCAATTTCTTCCTATTGTTAGAATAAGCCTTAATGGCTTTATTCTTCAGTAGAAACATTCATTGTTTATCACTTTATCACGAAGCAATTGCAATATATAGTCAAGGGACAACACACACAAACATTAGGATACAATGCTTAATTTATATTATTATGTGAGAGGGTTGGCAAGTAACGAATACAACAGTGGTTGGTGGGTGCTAGGAGATGTTTAATATGTTTAATGCCCATAGCTATAATACTTAACCATTGGTTCCTTGTTTTCTTTTGGACTTCTGAGTACTCACCTAATTATTTTCTTTTTCAATGCGGTCAGATGTTCTTGCTACAATCTTTTAACACCTCTCTTCCATTATGCTTTGATCAAGTTTATCTTAATGTTGGATGAGCCTGGGCCAAGAACACTTACCACATTAGAGTTGTTATTGTGAATAAACAGGAGGTTGGTCACTCTCGGTGTGTTGCGTCAGAGAAACCTAAAACCTAAAATTTGATTATATAGTCCTTGATTTTGTAAATATTACCAATTAATGATGAGAGTAGATGGTTGCAATGGTCGAGGCGTTGCTCGTGCTTGACCCACTACCTGATGGGGACATCTCTTCATGATTGCGATTCTATACCAGGAGGCGTCCTTGCACTCTTTCAGTTTGGTTCGATTAGGGCTGGAGAATTCAAGCTACATTAGGCTATTCGTTTTAGTTCTTTTTCCTTTTATTGTATTTTATTTATTTATTTGGTAATTTCTTTTAATCCCATATCGGTTATAATGGGATATCTCGGTTGATGTAGGCCTATTTAAGGCCAAAATTGGTATTGTTATTTTCAGTTTTAGAATGAATAAAATTTTTTTTAAAGCTTTGTAGCCTGTGGCCTTGGGTGAGAAACCTTAGGGGGAGAATCCGCTTGGTTCATGTTGGTATCAGAGCTTTAATCTGAATTTTTCCAAAACACAGATCCACAAAATTTTCTACTCCAAATTAAAAACCTACCTTTCTCTCGCCTCTTTCCCTATTTTCCCCCTCAATTTCTCCCCTTTTCCCTGCGCCGCCCCATATAAAAAAAACCTGCTCCTCAAAAGTCCGCTGCCGCCACCACTCTCCTTTCTCATCAGCGAGACCCCGATCTCTTTCTCCTCAAGGCCAAAGACGGCGCAATCCCCTCCCACGGGCGCTCACGGCTCACCTCCACGCCTCAGATCCCGCTGAAGCAATCCTCTTCACGAGCCTCCGACGCCCGATCATCACCATGTCCTTCCTTTCTCTCTCGACTGCACAATAACGACGACAACATCGCCCTTGCGAGCCGACGTCGACGCCTTGATCAACATCAGATCTTCAAATCGACACTCATCGAACCCTGTTACTCATCTAGGCTTCAAATCCAAGGCCGAGATCTCCTCACGGCCCTCCGGGGAAATCGATTAATCGCTCTGGCTTCAAAACCACTCAAGATCTCTTCTCATGTCTCCATCACCCGAGATCTCCTCCCCTGCTTTCGACGATGCCGTCAACTTTCACCGCTTCAATAGACTTCTCCTCGCTTCGACATTTTTGAAGCACAGGAACGCGCTGCTACTCTGGCGGCAGCCTATCCGCTGTTGCGGTCGCAGTCTCCACCCCTCGATCAAGCGAGGACGCCTGATCTGCGTCGACAACCAGACGTCCCCTGGTGGGATATGGGTTTTGAGTTGGGATTTCTGATTTGGGGTTTAAGTGTGATTTGAGTTTCACACGTACAACAGTAACAACTTGATTGGGGGTTTTAGAGCTGTGATTTGGGGGGTGATTCACATCTGAATTCAAGCTGATCCGGTCACTACTACCATAATCAAGTCAGTGCACTTTCGAACGACCAAGAGTTTGATTGGACTCTTTCAACTACCAAGTAAGCAGAATTCAGGTATAACTTTTCTGACTGAAATTTGATAACACTTTAAATTCTATCATTATAATTTTGTCGATTATCTGCCAACCACATATAGTGAGTGTGTGTATCTGCTTAGCATTTTATTTGCGACATCATAATATTAATTTAGGGACTGCTAATACATAGTGGATATCGACAGTTGTATAAAATTAATATTTATAAAATATTGAGGTCTAAATTGCAACTTCTTTTTACATCACAGTCTCTATTTTATACTATTGAGCTTGCTAGCAAATTCGTTCGCCTTATTGTGCACATTACTTTACTGAATTGTTGCTGATCCTCCGCATCTTTTGCATCATCCTGCATGATTGCATTTGAGTTGTTAGTGGCATATATTAAAATTAATAGATTGCATTCATTATCCTATATATTTAAAAAAAAGACAAAGAAAAAATTCATCAAAATTCAACATCTAGATAATAATAATAAAAAAAAGTAACTGTGCATGTTTACTCGTAATGGTAAAGTCTACGACCCAGTAGAACCCAATACAAACATGGATCCCAATGCTTCTTCATCTGGTATCACCTCACATAGATTACATTACTCCTGAAATTCTCAAAGCCGTTGAGGAAATTAAGGCCCAAATGAACACCTTAGGTCAGAGAATGGATATGTTAGAAGTTGAACGTCATGATGGACGTCGTAATGAAGAGCGTCAGCTCAATAATCGCCGAGAGGAGAGAATCAATAGGAATTACAATCGATACGATGAGGATGAACGAGACTTGAAGAACATTAAAAGTAAACGTATCAAACTTTGACAGCCGTTTAGACCCACAATATTACCTTGACTGGGTAATAAGTCTAGATCGTTATTTCAAGTGGTATGAGATGTCCCAAGAGTGGCGAGTTTGTTTTGCTGCCATGAAACTGGTGGGACAAACGAGACAATATTGGTCAAATATTGAAAGACTGATAGCGCTAAGGAGGCAAGAACCAATCCAGATTTAGGATGAGATAAAGGCTAAGTTAAGCCAAGAAGTACCTCCCAATTACTTTCAGTATCAACGTTAGATAAATGGAGTAGGTGACATAAGGAACTTGCTTTGCTATTGAATACATTGAGAATTTGATGAGTTTTTGACCTGGTGCAGCGAGTTTATCGATGAATCTCCAACGATAACCCTCTCGTTTAGGTCTGGCCTTCGTGATGATCTCTGTAGGAAACTCTTCGCAAGAGGTGTTAGTTATTTAGGACACGCCTATCAGATAGTTTGGGACTTAGATGCGTCTCGAAG
>JAVJIF010013761.1:0-63847 GCA_038442645.1 Agave tequilana
GAGAGATAGGGGGACTGGAGAAAGAAAGAGCGCTTTCTTGTGCTTGAAGACAGAGAACCACCGCTTAGAGATAATGCTGGGGAGAATCACCAGAGGTAGGTTTTCTTCTTTTGCTGTCGATCGGAGAGAGGTACGTCTTCTTCTTCTCGTCACCGATGAGGAGATGACGAGGAGGTTGCAGAGAGGATGACGAGCGAGCGAATTTGGGGGATTTTTTTTACCCTATACCGGAAGAATGTGTTTTTTTTCAATAAAAAGTCGAGTTGCACTGTAACGTAAGTTACGGTGCATTACGTTAATAACATAACATAACGTAAGTTACGGGCAAAATAACCATAGTTATCAAATATTGCGTTTTCTAGACCTGTTACATAACGATTGGTCGGCGTTACGTTATATAACGAGTTATAACGGGTTACATAACAGGTTTTTTAAAACACTGACTTCAATATTCATCACAGACGGATAGATGGTATTAGCTAAAGATTTATACTTAACAATTTCTATCAAAGCCCAGTACTTAAATATTCGGTTCTTAATTCTAATAAATACTCGCAACATATACATAATTCTCAGAATTTCACAAACACATAACTTACGTGGTATTTGTCTATGTTCATCCATATTGATGCACTTACGGGCGATTAATGGTCAAGTCTATATGAATTATAAATGGCAAGACACAACTTGATATCATGCCCGTGTTATGTTCACACACACACACATATATATATATATCACGTCCGTAATTCATTATTCGGGATATCCTATTGGATTTCGGTTCCACAAAAATCATTCACTTTTATAATATTTATAACAATCATCGTAATAACATCTTAGCTCCATTGGATCAATATTATCAATAATTTCTCAATAATAATTATTTCTAAATTTGGAAAAATAAAACTTAAGTTAGGACTTCCACTCACCGACATTCGATAGATTCTTAAATGCCCAATACCACATACGGATATAGAGGATGTGTACCTCTCGTTTTCACGACAACGAGGCTCAAGAATCATCTGAATCCGACTTCGGATGGCCAAGATATCGTTCGGAAATAAAAACCAATATAAAGGTTAGATACGTAATAACTGAAAATATTCAGAGGGTTGTTTGTAATTTTTCAGGGCCCCAAAATAATTTATAATCTCACAGGGGCTAAAAATGAAATTTTACTTTATCGGGTTGGGTTCTTAACGGGTCGGGTTTGGGTTGGACCCGAAACCCAAACCCGATTGGGTTTTCTTCCCCAAACGCAGCAGCAGCAGCCACACGCTGCTGCTGCCGCCCTCGCGGCGCCCGCCATCCCGCCCGCGCGGCCGCCTCGCCGGCCACCGGCGCCCCTGGCCTCCGGAGGGCCCTACAGAGAAAGAGAGAGAAATAAGGGAGAGAGAGATGGATGGGGGCCTGGTGATCCCCCCACGGCCGCCAGCCGCCGCTCCTGGCCGGCCTCCGGCGTGCCACCGGTCACACCCCAGAGAGGGTGAGAGAGGGAAAGAGGAAAATGAGAGTGAGAGAGCGTTTTTATTCTCTCCCCCTACCTACTCCCACCTACTCCCCATGCTTCTCATACCTCCATACTTTCCATACCTCCCATACTTATTATTTTATTTTATTTTATTTTCTTTTCTTTTTCTCCCTCCTCTCTATAACAATCAAAATATAATTACAATTAAAATTAGATACTAAAATTTGGTATTCAAACAAATATTTCATGAGGTAAACAGATTTACATAATTTTCACATATTATTTTACTCAAAACAAATTAATAAATAATTATAAAAGAATTTCCCGGTAAGATACCAATCACCAATTCTCATTATCGGTATAAAATAAAAAAAAAATCATACAAATTTCTAACAATCTCTTTAACACAATTTCTAATAATTAGTCCAGAGCTTAATAACTCGGATGTTACAATAGGGGCTTGAAATAAAACTTTTCTCACTGATCAGACAAGACCATAAAAAAGAGTAATCCTAAAAAAATTGTCCTATACTAAGAAATAGCCCCAAGCAATGTAGCATGATATGTTATAGTGAATCACAGTTATCACAGAGGCACAATTAACTCTATCTAGCAAAATGAAATGCATTCCCAGAAATACACCTATCTCACATGAATGAAAATTTCAAAATGTTATGAGTGGGACTGTGCTGAAGAACACGTTTTCAACATGCAGAAGGCAAATTAAAGTAAGAAATTGCAAGATAATGTCAATTATCACCATTGTCATTCAGTTTAAAGCTAATACCTTACTACCCAATTCCAAATTTTGAAAACGCCCATAACTTAGATTGTAATATCCCCTATTTAATAATACCATATAATTATTTTAAATATTTACCTGATTATACCCATTATATTATTATTATTAATTAACTTGATTTAGTATCATTATGTGTATTATTATTATTTATGACTTGTAGACTCTTATTGCTTATATTTAGTTATTTTAAATTATATAGGTAGTATTATTATTTTCATCCAAGCCCAATAAGCTCAGCCCATTCTCCTTTTCTTTTTGTTTTCCTTTCCCTTTTATGCTAAAAGCCACATGAGCCAAGCCCACTTCCTTATTTTCATCTTTTTTATTTTTCTTTAAGCCCAAAAACTAAGCCCACCCTCTATTTTTATTATTCTTATATTACTTATTTCTTCTAACTAAAGCCCAATAATATATAATCTATAACCCATTACTATGAGACCCTTACCCATTAACCCAAAATCCAATCCCAATCCTAATCTTAATCTTATTTTCAAAATCATGATCTTAATAAATCCTAATCCTAATCTAAATCTATAATCTAATTTAAATATATAATCATAATTCAAATTCCAATCCAACTCAAATCCTAATCCTAATTACTAAATTAAGCAATCTAAACCTAACTGAAATTCATGTTTCTAAATTATCTAATAACCTATATAAAGACCCAAACTCCTTTTTCTCCTCTTCCTCAAGAGAAACCCTAATCCAACTCTCCCTACTTCATCTTTCTCTTCTCCTTTAAACTCCTCTTTTTCCTCAAGAGAAACCCTAATCCAACTCTCCTCACTTTCATCTTTCTCTTCTCCTCAAGCGGATGGTAAAACGAAAAGAGGTTGCGAGGTATAAGGATTGAGGAGCAAGCAAAGAGGAACAGCTCAAGTAAATCTAACCTGTGAATTTAATTTCAATCTTTCTTTTAAAAAAAATAATAGATTAAATTAGAACTACAAGAATAAAATATTAATTTCAGCAATTTGCTAAACCTCACCGCAATATAATTATTTATTCCTAAAAACTTAATTAATAATTTTTATAGAATCATAATTTTAATACCCTACAAAGCCTTGATTTGAACAAATTAAATCCAAGTAACCAATCTTCTCATAATTTATTTAATAAAAAAAGTCTATTAAACATTATGTCTATACCATGATCTCCATGAATAATTTTATACATCAAAAATCTAATCTAAAATCCAACTAAAATACGTGTGAAGATATACCAACTCATAATTTTATTTACATTTTTTTATAATTTCTAACAGATGTTTTTTCCCAAAAAAAATCTGGCTGCTGCTCTCGGCCAGGCGAGAGCAGCTCAGCCTGGGAAATCCCAGGGCTGGCCCGGGCCAGGCCTGGCCTGGCCTGGCCTGGGCCACGCCACCTGGGTCACAGCAGGGCCCAAAGGCCCTATTAAAAAACAAAAACAAAATTCCGGACCAGGCCAGTCCAGTCCGGGCCTGAACATAGGCCTGGGCTGGGCCTAGGCTTTTGGATATATTAAAAAAATGAGAGAAGAAGAAAGAAAGAAGAATTGCAATCAAAATAATTTATTAAAAATATCAAAAAATAGAGAAAATATAAATAATATTCTACAACACTTCTACTTTCTAAAATATTAAATTAACCAAACCACCCACTTTAAAATCATATTTTCTTAATGAAAATTCACCGTTAATTATTTTTATGGTTTAAAGCCTATTAAAAACCCAACAAAAGAAAACTTAAAATTTGTCAAATTAAACCTATTAATTTCATATAATCCAGAGGATCATACTCCCAACCTTAAGTTAATTAATCAAGGTTAAATAAATAAAAGATCCTAACAATTTCTATTGAAATATTTTACGTAAATTTACCGGGATTCTAGGATTTGTAGTGCTTTGGATTGTGATCTAACTCAAGTGAGTGTTTCTTTTCTTTGTGTAATTTTATTTTGTGAGTGTTCTCTTTCTTCTTCAAGAAAATAAGAATTTTGTGAGTGTTTTCTCTTCCTTCTCTAATTCTATTTGTGAGTGTTTCACCTTTTTGTTTAATTTTATTTAATTATGTTGTGAGTGTTTGCTTTTGTCTTTTTCCTTATTTACCGTTGTCAATAAATACTTGTGTTTTATTTTTATCATTCAAGTGACCGTTTGAGATATTTTACTAGTATTATCACTTGTATCACTTCATGAGATACTAGTGGTCGTTCACCTTATTTGTGTAGTTGATATGAGCTTGTATTGGTATCATTTCATGTGTTGATGATCCCTACTGTTGCTTAGGTCTAGTGTTGATATACCGTAGACCAGACTTGACCTTGTTACTGATATAGCTGTGATAAATCTTAGAATGAACATACATGTTGATTTTGATGTTGACGGATCATTGAAAGAGGTTAGATAACTATACAAGGTGAAGTGATTTTCAGTCATATTGTTTGGTGACATATCTTGATTTACATGAGAAACTTGATTGTTTATACATGATATTTACCTGATACTATTGTCCATGTTACTTAATTGCTGGGAAAATATTGTTACACGGTAACAACACCGTTATGTTATACTTGTTATATATTCTTATTATACGGTATCATGTTATTGATATTATATATTTCTGTTATACCGGTATCCTGATTACACATGTTGATATTGTTACCGTGACTACCACCGAGTTATCCTAGTGATTCAAGTAACATGCACATTAAGTAATTATGATAAACTAATAACATGATATTAAACAACTTACACTGGGATTGGGGATTGATGGAGGAGACAGCGTCTGTATTTTGGGTGGACCTGGGATTTAAGTTGCGCAGCTGAAAGAGGATTCCACTGCAGGGTTCCCGTGGAGTGACTGGCACCCCGTCCTGTTCTTATTCCTATTATACATGTTCCTGACTACCTTGCGGTAGGTCCTGGTTCAGTGCCAGGAGTCTGGGCCGTGGTCCCGGGTATGCACGGGACCCACCTAAAACACAGACAATATCTCTAACGATCAGTTTCAATAACTGAGGACCTCGATTGGCACGTGTAATAGGCGTAGTATGGGATGCGTCTATTACATGTGACAATTGGTGTTCGCTAACATAATTAATAATAATAAACTGTTAATGTATTGTGACTAACCGTGATCACCCGACTGTATATATATGTATAAACTATGATAGATATAGGATTGTACACCAGACTAGTAACATGTGCTAGGTTACACATCTTGACAATGGTTGTTTATTTACAGTTGTGATAGTTGACTTTTATCTTCATTCATGTTATGCAGTTATCTGTTTATCATGTTATTTAGTTATCTTCTGTCTGTATTTATCTGGTTATTATTCTGTGCACATTGTTTATATGCACGAGCTCTCCCCTTTACACACACTCATCAGGTCGCTTTCTGACGACCCTGAATTTACACGTCTAAATATTGGACACTTTGTTTCTACTGTGCAGGTGTTCGAGGAGACGGTACTCTTCGTGAAGAGCTGGAGCTTCTCCCTATTCGATTCCGGTACTCTTATCTTTCTTATCTTCATATTATTTCCTGATTCTCGTTATATCAGATTCATTTGTTATTCTAGTTCCTTATATGATATCATGCGTGGATGCTTATATGTATTATTGCAGTGGTCGTTGACTCATTATAGTATAAATTTATAGTTTGTTTCGGGTTACTTAAGGCTTAACGCGTATACGTGAGGTATTTTCCTTGCGTATATGCGTCGCCAACTCGTTTTGCATCTCCGCTCCAACGTATTTTGAGAAGCGGGGCGTGACATAGATGATGAGCTTCCTCCCTC
Source organism: Agave tequilana (assembly GCA_038442645.1). Lineage (NCBI taxonomy): Eukaryota > Viridiplantae > Streptophyta > Magnoliopsida > Asparagales > Asparagaceae > Agave > Agave tequilana. The sequence goes on from JAVJIF010013761.1 coordinate 6,060, forward strand.
ATTCTCCCAATTCCTTTGCTTATTTTCCCAACAAGACAAACCTAGAAAAGAACATTCTTGAATAAGTAAAAGAGATTGAACAGATAACTATGTTATCAAATGGTAATCTCATTCTATCTTTTTTATCTAATGAATAAGAAAACTTACTAATTAACAATAAACCTAGGAGGATTCATCTTTTAAAAATCATTGAAATCAATAGAAGAGGCAGTAATCATCTATGCAACATGGACACTCTTATCGTAGAGCCATGTCGTGTCCGAAACGTATCGGACACACATGACATGTATTTTTAAGAATTTATCGCGTGTCGTGTCCATTTCAATGTTATCGTATCCGTGCAACATAGGTAATCATCACTATTATACAAGAAAAGAAGATAAAATAAATCTTTTACAAAATTAAATGAATCAATTGAGCAACATAAGGGATGTCAAAGGTGAAGATATCTCTCAAAGCAATGATAAAAATTAGGTGCTAAAAAAGATAACTCGAGGCACATGAACAATAGATTATTACCCCAATTTTGTGGTACTTAAAGATGAAGAATTTATAGATTTTTTTTAATGGATGAATTTTGCCGTTTCTTCTTTGAGTTAGTAATTAAGTTGTATTATTCATAACAAACAAAAGGAGGAAATCAATACATTGGGAGGTCAGGACAGGTCAGTTGGCGGGAGTGAGAGAGGTTGAAAATCACGTAGGGGAGATATTATGCTTAGATTTTCACTAAAGGTTATTTATCAAAAAAAATTGTTTTAGTAATGCCACAGAGTGCAGACCCAAAGCAAGTAGGAGAGATGGCCAAGGCATTGATTGAGTTCAATTCCCACCATCTGCAATGGTAGTGCCCGAACAAGATTTTTATCAATGATTGACAATTTAATCGATCAATATATGATGAAGGAAGATGCCACGTACCTAAGAAATTAGCAGTGCTCTTAGATGCTTGATACCGTTGAAAAGAAAAGAAAATGTAGCTAAGGCTCAGTTGGAAGTGTCAGAACGCTATGTTCAAGTCTAAGACTATGGTGCCACTGAGAGATGGAAGTTGAACTTGCACTAATAGTATCGAAACCTTATTTAGCCAAATGCACTAACCAAAAAATTCTTCTCAATAGTTTTGTCAAACAGTTATTAGTATTTATGAACATTGAATAGCAGATTTTACTAAACAATATCTCGTGTATAAGCCCAGTTTGAGGACCTCGAACCTGTGGTGAAACCATAAAAGACAGAATTGCCCATCTCTTTGGATCGTGATTGCACGCTCCTCAACCATCATTCATTGGTTGCTGCTAATGTCGTGCTACTTTGGAATCTTGGCAATCCTCCTTTCATCCCTCCTCTAACTCTCTGCCCAAGCTATTATTTGCTTAGCCTCTTCGATTTCCTACGGGCTTGGGTGTAAAGTTCAGGTAGGATTCATGTAATATTTGAACCGGATAGGACAACAGTTCGGGTCAAGGTCTCTTCTTTCTTATCGATTTTCGGTCAGTTTCCTATTTTTAATATGGATGTGTGCAAGTACCAATTGAAATCAGTTTTTAAAGTAATAGTCCAATTTTATTATATAGAACTTATTAAAAATTCACACTTAATTTAAATCAATATTTACCTCTTATGTGGTCCAAAATTAAATAGAAACTAGCACAATGGGAAAGTCCCCCAGTAATTCATAGGGCTGATAGCCATTACAATGATTTGTCAAGCAATCATTTAAAGATGGTAGATTTGTGGTGAGAAGGGGGGTATGTAGTTTAAAATTCATATATATGGGATTTCACTTGGGAATCTACGATTTTCAAGTGGATTCATGTGTTTCACGTAAGCTTAACTCATATTTTCTAGAATGACTGATTCCCATCGACATCACATTATCTTGTTTCATGAGAATGTGAGTCCTTTAGTGATAACAAGGATACTACCTTCTCACCTGGTGGAAACCATAAATCTTTTTGGTAATATCTTCATTCTTTCTTCTCATTATGTCTTCCCATTAACTTCCATCGCCATGGGCCACAATCATAACAATAGCAATGTTGTGCCCACTGCCACCGACCGCCTCAAACATCAAAAACAACCACCTTCGCACCAGTACCATCACCATCGCCGCCATTGCTTCCATCAACCAACATTGCTTCGGCCACAATTGCCTCTATTATTGTTGTCGTCACCTTTGATGTTTCCACCTTTATCGTTGCCACTGTCGTTCCCCCACCACATCGAGAGCACCATCATCCACCACTGTGGTCACCCGCGTTGTTGCCTCTACCATTGTCAGCCTTGCCACCAGTAGCAACATCATAATTAATATGCACCATAAAGTTTTATCAAATGGGTTCTCATCATAGGGCATAGTCAAGGTATCCAAAGACTGGCTGAGCATCGACCAGTGATGTCATTCTCCAAAAGGAATAATGAGGTGCAAGAACCCGAAGCTAGTATCTGTCAAATGATGGAGGTGGTGATATGGTGAGAAGAAATCTTTATCTCCATTTCCAGCACGATGAAGTTTGCAAACTAAGAAGGCCTATTTATGGCCTTAAATGATCTCCAGGCACTTAATCTGCTAAGCTTTGCAGTGCCCTTATTTTTATTGGGTATATGAGTGTTTCTTGTTAGTCATTGATCCCATAAATTTAGAATGTGCAATAGTCTTGAATTGTTTAAAGGCTCAAATGAGACCTCTTATTATTAATGAGTGAATCCCAATTTGGATCGAGAAAGTCCTAAAACTATCAAATATTAACCAACCATCATAAATTTCTTAGGTGGTATAATTTAGCTTGCTTCTCTTTTAAATTTCAGTCTAGATTATCCGGCATCACCAGATAGAGAAGTATAATAGAAGTAACTGATGATGGCTCGTAACTGCTATGGTTGTGTCATTTGCTGTCACCGCCCGTTTCACATTGTTCATCATCCCACAAGGCCCATTAGGAAGAAAGAGAAGAAGACAAAGGGAAAAGAGGTGTACCGTTAAGTATCAAGTGAGACCTCACCTTTTAAGTTAAGCAGGTTGGCTCGACCCGTATAAATGGATGAAATCGGCTTGATCTGGCTGTTAGGTCAATCCATTTACAAGTGGTAATTTGTTCTTCTTAAGATGATCCAAAAATTACTTTGTAGTTTATTGCTGAAGAAATCAGAAAGATAGGTATTAAGGATAGAATGTACCCGCAAAAAAAAAAGATAGAATGCGCAAAAAATGGAAAACTTAACAGCAGCTATCAAAGAAGTGCAACTCTTCCATCTTATTACTACCAATGAAATGTGTACAAAGAGTAGGAAAAAGATGAAACTACTCGTCTTAAGTATACATAAAGTTGTTCTAGCCTCGTAAACAATGATCTGCATAGATAGCACTCCATGGTACCCGAGTGTAAAAAATTCCAAGAAAAGCATGTAATATTGTCGACCTATACCCCAACTTTCAGTTAAAACCAATTACAGAAAGAAATCACACAACACCAGTTATTCGACTAAAAGTTTGAAAGTAAAACTTAAACCATATTAGCTATATCATAAATCGAGGAGGAAATCAGATTACTTGGTTTACAAAGGGAACTTTAATAAATTGAAGAAAAAAAAACTAATATCACATATTATGATTATCATAAATCTATGTACACTGCACCTCGATGAGGAAATTTTTTCAACAAATTACATGTTGTGCTAAAAGGAATGTTCAATATGCAAAAGCAAATGAGACAAGAGAACAGAAAGATTTTTAATCAATGATGACCATCATAATTCAGTAAGAGCTAATATCTTATCACCCAATTCAAAATTTCAAAGAGAGCCCATGACAACTTGATGCTGATCTTCCTCGTTCTCCCAAACCCTTAGCCTATTTTTTAACAGGTAATAATGTAAATTATGTTATCCAATGCGGGCATTATTTTTGTACCGAACAGGGAATCTCATTATTAACCCAAAGAAAAACCTATAGGGTTTTCTATAAAATAATATAGAAAAATCATCAAAATCAACAGCAGGAGCTTGGAGTAATCACCTTTGTTACTTCCAGAAATGATTAAAAAAAAAAAAAAAAAAACCTTTTACAAGATTAAATTAATCGATTGCGCATCATAAGGGATGCCAGTTATCTATCTCTCAGAAGACTGATTGATTAAAAAACTGAGGTGCCAAAAATATAACTCGATGCAGTCGAACAATAAAATATTGCTCCAGTAATTTTTTAGAGAAATTAAAGATGGAATGTTCGAAGAATTGTTAATTGTTTGTAGTAGAAAAAAGAAGGGAGATGGGTACCTTTGGGAGGCGCGGGTCCGAGCGGGTCGGAGAGAGCGAGAGAGGCAGAATCACGCCAACTCGCTTACACATTCCTTTTCGCCCCCTTCAGCCTCCAGGGCAATTTATCAAAAAGATTTTTCTTTGTTTTCTTTTTAATTTATATGATTACTCTTTTATTTATTATTTATTTTTATTTTTACCACCACTCTCCTTTTTTTTTTTTGACGTAAAAAAGAACACTGTCACACTCTTCAACCAACGGGGCCTATTTTTTATTTTTATTATTTTGAATTATTCATAACTGGGTTTTTTCACTTAAGACTTCTCATTTTTCAATCCAACTCTTTAACCACTAAGTCAAATCTCAGCGGCCTTAAGGGACCAATTGAAACTAGCAAAACACCACTCGCTAAACCATTTTCTAATGAAACAAACACACCCTAAAGAGAAAACAATAAAAGCGCCTGGAAGTTGACTCCGTCAGCTTACGGAACTCCTCCTCAAAACAATCCGCATTCATGACAAATCATCCACTATTTTCGAGGTCTTCTCCGTTTGAATTAGACATATGGTCCACCGAGAGGTCTTTGGGATTTAGATCTTGATCGCAGTAGCTACATGTTCGGTGACATGGAGTGAAAGATAGTGCAGAATTTTCAAACAATAGTCATTGCTTTTATTTACGTATTTTCTCAGAATATTTTAACTGTTATATCACTTTAGACAGGATTCTCTCACTAAGGATTCTTTGGTTCACGCGAGGAAAGTTGAAATTCTGCAGCGGGGTCCGCGCGGGGAGGTTTTCATTGGAGAAGAGAACGCGGGCCCCAGTTACATTGAATTTTCTGACAATTTCTAGCGTCCAGGCGAGGAAACGCGCAAGAGGGAAAAAAAACACGGGCCCGACCTCTGAAATTTGTGGGCCCCGCGTCAAATTTTGATGGTCTGATTTTTTACAACTAAACGTTTTCTTGAAAACCTGACACTGTGACCTAACTACAGTGTATTTTTTCAAGCCCAGAAGAGAGAAACAAAAAGTCCCCAAGTCATAGTTAAGAAGATGGTGGATGAGCCCGAAATATGCTCATCCTCCACAAAAAAAATTACCTATCTCTATACCCATCAACTAATTAGCATGGTTGGTTGGCTCAAAATCACTATCACCTGGCTGGAAAGAGAGTCGACTCTTAGGTCTACATATGCATATAGTGCATAATTTTGTACTTTCCATGAAGTGCATAGTTTTCATTTGCTTTTTGAAGATAGTCTGGAGCTCAAAATTATGCAGTGTATGAAAGTACAAAAGAATTCTATTTCGCCTTGTAGAAAAAATGCTTTGTGTTATCGTAGGTCATGATCGTGGGAATAGCGAATGAGGACTTGCAAAGTTAGGAGACTTTCCGCATGTAATGAGAGATGTCACAAGTTGAGGTGAACCAAAATCGATGTAGATAAACTTTATGAAAAGTGTTCGAGTCATTCACCTTGTTAATATATATTTCAAGTTGAAGTTGTCGTCCTTTTCTTTTATTTTTAGAGAATATGGTCAAGTCCATAAATTAATAAACAAGAGAGAAGCTTGAGAAAGATCCTTGGAATCTAGGACCAAGACTATGCCAATCTTAGGACCAAGACTGCAGTAGCCAGTGGATATGGATTCTTGCATGTGATGCGCGTGCATAGACCATCATTTTATACTCAAATCTTCAAAGGTTTGAAGAGGTCTTGATCCTCAATTACCATAATACAATCAATATTGATAGAAAACTCTGTTTTCTCCACTAATTCATATAATAATGACCCAAATTTTGGTCCTTCTAAGGGTTAACTGGTGGCCTTACGCAGTTTCACTAAAAAAGATCCTAACTCGTTCATCTAGTGGTTGCAAAATGGACAGATACTGAATTCAATACAGAACAAAAGAAACCAGTCATTCGATGGATGTCATATACAATCTTTCATAGATCTGAAAGTAACATGCAATATATGATTAATTTGTTCTTTCTTATGATGCAATAACATACATCAAAAAACATGCAACCGTAGTCTTTGAAACCCATTGAACTTACATCTGACAACATTTCAATGTTGAACAATATCATTTCAGTTTGGCAAATTTCTCTGTTCACATGTTGGCCACCTGGTCTCCTTAAAAGTGTAAAACTTCCTCCTCGTTCATCTAGTGATTGCAAAATGAAGGAATATTTAATACAGTACATCACACAAGAAACCATTCAGTGGATAGCATCTAACCTTTCATTAATCTGAATTCAGCAGTGCAGTGTATACTTGATTAATCGACACTGTTCTCAGATGATGCCATAACATACACCACCAAGTATGCAAACATGGTCTTTGGAACTTGCATCTGGAAAAATTTCATTGCTGGAACAATATCATTTTGGTTTGGCAAATTGCCCCGTTCATCACCATCAGTGTGTGCACAAAGAAGATGTTGTGCGCAGATACAACAACCACGTAGAGGAAACCCTTGAGCCAAGATGCAAGAAGAATTACCACCAACAGCAAAGAACAATTAAAAACTGAAAAGAAAACCAAACACACGATCTTTAACGAGGTTCGGCCAATTTCGCCTACGTCCTCGGGGCAAGGAAGAGAGATTTCTATTGATTTGAGAATCAATTACAATTTGCAAGCATTACAAGCCTTACAAGCATTACTTTTTTATGAAGAGAGCTCTGCCTCTCTCATATACCCAAGGAAACCCTAGGAATCAGTTTCCAATTTGGGCTGATTTCTAATTCAGCAAATTTCTCAAAACAGCCCGAATCCGTCTGTCGGTCGACCAGTCGGTCGACCGACCCAAGCACCGGTCGACCGTGCCGGTCGACCGTTCCTAACCGAGAGTTAAGCACTTTCAGTCGGTCGACCGGGCGGTCGATCGCTCTCCTTCTGCGGTCGACCGGACACGGTCGACCGCTGCAGCCTGTGCACGTTGGTGCACAACGGACCGTGCTGCTGCTGCTGATTCCCTGCTGGTGCTGCTGCTGATTCTTTGGCTCTTCTTGTCCTCGTCGACTTCCTCGACTTCCTCCCTCTCTTCCTACAATTCTTCACTTAGGTGAAGATTTCTCAAATCTGAGCCGAACTGAAACATATGAACCGTCGACTCAAAAGTGGCTGCACCAGTGTGGTTGCCTACGTACCCTGCCCAAGGGATCAAGCCATCCGTAATTCATCCAAAGGAGCTTCAACAAGCTCATGCTACATGAAGGACATAGAGCAAAGTTTTACAATGTGCAAACTTGACTCCTGACACCACCTTTGTAAGCATGTCGACGGGATTCTCCGTTGTGTGAATCTTCAGCAGCTCAATATCACCCTCATCGAGAATCTCCCGAACAAAATGGAACCTGACATTGATTGAGGTTTTACCTGCACACAAAATACGGAATTTCAGAACTAAGAATGAAAAGTGCAAGTTACTCAATTCTACCGCAATAGCAAGTGGCTATGCGGGTTGTGATCCACAAGGAGGGACTAGCGATGGAAGCTTGTTTAGCAAGTTCTCTTTTATACTACCATTAATGGTTAAAGTTCTTCTTTAGTTTCTTAAAAAGAAAAGAAAAATAAATTACAATGAAGCTAGGCAGAAAGTGAGAGATCGGGAAGATGGAGAAACCAGAATTGGATATGTACAAAGAAATGAAAAAGGAGTGATAAAGAAGTGGGTGTTGTTGGTGTTGGTGATCTAAACTAAAGAAATAAAAGAAAAGAAAGAAAAGATTAAAGAAATACTTACCTCCTTTGGTTGATGACTTACCTGGAACCCTTGCATGTTCTACCTTATTTTGGAGGCGTTCAACGCATAAGCCATAAGATCGAGCTCAGTCCCCATTCACATTACATCATCAAGACGAACAAGAATGAAATGATACGGAGTCTTGAGGAGGAGAACATCATCATGAAATATCGTTAGCACTCACACAAACATTGCTATACTGATGCTACTAGATTCACTTGAATGCTCATCATAACCAAAAGAGAAAAAGTAGAAAGAAGAAGAAGAAAACAAAAGTAAAGACGAACATAAAAAAAAGTTACCTTTTATTGCTTGCCGAAACGATGGAAGAAAGGAGGAGGTACATTGGTGTCACTCTCAACATAAGCCTCTCTCTCTTACTTACATGAATCTCAATCTAATCTAAGCTTACAAAGAAATTAAAATTACATAAAAAGAAAACAAAAACCTACACTACAAAGAATGAAAAACTGGACTAAATCCTATCTCTGCATGGTCGTCCCCCCTTGCCTTTGAGATTGCAGGTATTTATAGAAGAAATGCAGATGTTAGAGGAGTATGAAGATAGAAAAATCTGGCTATTTCTGAATTTGAATCCTCACTTATCTCCAAACTTGATTTGATGTGGATATTCAGTTCTGATCTGCAGTTTGTTGGCGTGTTGATTGCTGAATATCACTTACCAAATGACAGAATTAGAAATAGTGATCAACATAAGAGTTGTACCTCTGTAAGTCCTCTTTCTGGATCATCTTAAATCATTAGATTGGAGATTCGGTAGCAAAAGTTATGATTCAAATACTGAAATGTATCAAGTCAGAATCTGAGTCAAACTTGCTTCATCTCATCCGTTGATCTTCTCTCTATCCATTTATCTCTCTGTATTTGATATTATCCTCGATTGATCTTTAGCTAACCAAATAGATTTATAGAAATCTAAATTTTACTGGTTTCCATTTGGTATTATCTTTCTGATTTGCTCTGATCTTCAGTTGAACATTTGCCCCAATCCTTAATTTGTTCTAACTAGATTTGGGATCATCCTCAGCTAACCAAATAGATCCAGTTAAATCTGATTTTAACTGGTATTTATTTGGTTTAATCCTCTTTCTCTCATTATTATCTTCTACAAAATAGACATTTAAGACAAAGAAATTAGCAGATTTATTACACGATAAATGTAGGAGTATAATGAAAAGAATGCAAAATATGTGTACGATCACACCCCCACACCTATCTTTTGCTCGTCCTCGAGCAAACAACAAAACTAAACCAAAGATTATTAGATCACTTTCGCAGGTTACACGATTGCACTGAGCTTGTGCAACAAGCCGTTAAACCTCTAGGTTACCCCTAGAGGACGAGTTTTGTCTTGTGAGGGTTTTCAGTGGATTGCACCCACAAAATCCATAAAGAAAGAGAAAAATGTTAGTATTTTGAAAACTCATTTTGAAAGAGAAAAATATTTGAAATATTATTGTAAGATTTAAGTAATTTATAAGTTATAGGAAAACTAAATTTTTCATTCTTAAACTTAGTCTCTATTCAAAATTTGTTATCAATCAAAGTAAGGAGTCAAATTGTACTTCTCATCTAGTCTATTACTTTACCCTAAGTCATATGCTCCTTTGTGACCGCGAAATTTTGACTAAGGGTTCTTTAACTCTAACGCTTATGCCTTATTTATTGATTATTTTTTTATTTTTTGTGGTATTATTTCTTAGTTCTATTAGGCTTTCTAATCGCCCATGTAACGAGCCTCTAATTGGTGACTCCCAAACCAAATGGTCTTAGGGCACCGGGTGAGAAAACACCCCAAGGACTTAAGGACTCGAGCAAATAAGGCCTCAAAACTAAGGATTTTATTATATGAACCGCTTTTAGGTGTGAATACTTCTGCTTTATTAGGCACAAATACCCAGCTTAATCAGAGAATTTTTTTATATATATATTTTTCTCAAACTTATCTAATCATCTTTCGCATAAATACCAAGGCTTACTTAGGCCAAAGCATCTAGCTAATCAATAATTAGATTTGTTCATCTTTCATAGATATATTTTTTCTTTTTTCTTTTTTTTTATAAGGCATAAGAATCTTTGTTTTTGAACCCTAAGTGTGTAAGTGCATGAAGTGTGCATATTTCATTAAGGTAAGATCAAGACTAAATTACTTTGACAAATTATCTTCCTAACCCTAAAATCAATAAATAATCTTATTTTGACCAAGTATAAGAAATCCTAATTTTGATTTTCCTATTCCTTAAAATTGACTCAATTTCTTACAAAAAATATGTCAAAATATTGTTTCTATTTTCAAAAAGTTTTTAATTTTTTTTTCTTTTTAAAATAAAAAGAAAAACCTAAGTTATGTTAGAACCCTCCCCCACACCTATCTCATGCATTGTCCTCAATGTATGAATTAACGCATAGATGCATGAAAAAGAAGACAGGGAAGGAAAATACTATTTTAAGGTGGTGGTTCCGGTGGTGGTCTGATTGGTCCACGAAATGCGGCCCAATCGACTTTGCATGGAGTTCGGAGGAACCCACCAGAAATTTCTCTAATATAACCCACTAAAATGATATATACATGAATGATTTTTATTAAATATTTTACCCCATCTAATTTTCAAATTCCATAATTAATTTCAGAGTCAATTTTGTCAACCGCCTTGTCCCAAAATGGAGTGTGAAAAGATAGAATGATTGACTTAGACTCAGGAAGGACTGGAACTAATACCGACTCAGGAAAGTGACTTAAGTCAAGTAAAGGTTCAGGAGTCGAGATTGGCTCAGGAAGTGGGTCCAAATCAAGAAGTTGAAACTCAAGTCTACATTCAGTTTCGCACAATGGAATGTGACTTAATATTGGTGATTCAAGTTCAAGAATGACAGGTGTGGGAATCAAAACTGACTCTAAAATATTACTCAAGTCGGGTAACAAAACAGGAGTCAATATTGATTTAGAAATTTGAACTGGATCACAAATTTGAGAATCTAGATCACATTTCTCATTGAGTTCAATTTCATAAAAATGAGAACTGCCAATTTGTCAATAGGACTTTCAAAAGTGTGAAATTGGTCAAGTTCAATATGATGATCATCAAAGACGGATGATTCAATTTCATGATGAATTGGCACATGATCCAATGTTGACTCGGAAAAAAGATTGAAATCAGGTGAAAATACCGGAGTCATTATTAAATCAGCAAGTAGAATTGAATCACTAAGTTGAGGTTCAGGATCATATTCATTCTCAAGTTCTATTTCAGGAAGGAATAACTTGCCAAACTGTCAATATCATTTTTAAAATTTAGAGTTTGGGCAAGTTCAAATGATTGTGCTGAAATGGAACCTTGTTTTTCAAAACAACATGACTCTTCAGCTTTAACAGAATGGTTAACGACATCAGAACTGGCCAAACGGTGAGAACGTAGAGTTTGGACCATCATATCTATGTCATGATTACGAGCGTTTTGAGCCTGAGTCATGGTTTCAAGCATCTTTTCATAGTTGATTGGTTCATCGTTTTGTTGAAAAGATGAAGTGTTGTCTTGAAATTGGTGGTGAAATTGTGAGTCCATCAGATTTTGTGATTTTTGTTTGGACTCACGCATACTCATTTCCAAATTGATGGTTTTCTATTTTGGACTGGTGGAACTGAGTATGAATCTTGAAAATATTGTGGACAAGGTGGATAAGGAGGGCAAGTTGGTTGAAAATTGGACTCGGGGAAGGTGAATCCTCACTGACTCTGTGAAGAGTTGAAATTATTCTGAAAATTATGGTTATAAGATTGGGGGCATGGGTTATATTGATTCGGATAAGACCAATCCGGCACACTAGGTTGGTTAAAGTTATGATATGCCGGGTTGGTAATATCCGAAAATGAGGTTGGTGTGTAATATGGATTACCATTAAAATTGAAAAAATTGTTGTTATAAGCCATATCACACAATAAAACACAAACAAAGAAAAAAACAAACAAATAAGCAAACAAAAAAGAAAAAATTCTAACCTAAGTTAGGGTAGACCTTTGACCTAGACGACTCCTAACTGGTTAGACTGTCCATAGGAGGTATAATGCAGACTTTGACCACAAGCTAATCAGCCAGGTCAGGGCAAGATTGGTGGGAGGTTATCCGTCAAAGACGTTCCTTAATTAAGTAACCACCAACCTTCGGGCTTTCGGCCCTTAATCCCCTTCCTAGACACTGATTTGGCAGGAGTCAAATTCCAACACCTTTACCCCTTAGGATAATCTCCTAATTGAGTCCGAGATGTCCCTAGGGCCAACGTCTACTCATTTTTAGTTAGGCTTGGGTTAGTGAATGAGGAGATTGCTTGTGGGCTAAGGAGGGTAATGACTTCCCCACCTTATCTTGTTTATAGGACAAGCCCTTAGATCAATTTAGTGCAGTATACAAGAAAAGCAACACTTAAGCAATGTAAATAATCCAAAAGTGTTCTTATACTAGATGCTATGCACACGTACCTTTGCTCCAGCACTCTTCAACAGTAAATAGAAAATGTAATGAAATAGACGCGTGCCTAAATGCAAAGTCTAAATCATTTTTTAGCATTTACAATCATCATTTTACTGTTGAGGTTAGAAAGTAAATACAGTGAGACAAACAAGAAAATAAATGCTACAGATATTTAAACTACGAAATTCAGCCAACCTGCAGAAAATACAGGTTAGTAGTTCACTCAGTTTGCCACTGGAATGTAGCAAATCTGAGGGCTTCTGGGCTCTGCTTTCTTGAGCAGAGTCCAGAGCCACTTATATGTCCACTGCAGCAAAAATTTCTTGTTGTTAAATCTGTACATAAAAAACAAAGAAGAAGGTTAACCAAAAATGTAAACTTTAAAGAGAATTACTTACCGTCCCTCCCCGGCAACGGCGCCAAAATTTGATTGAGGTTTTACTTGCACGCAAAATACGAATTTCAGAACTAAGAATGAAAAGTGCAAGTTACTCAGTTCTACCGCAATAGCAAGTGGCTATACGGGTCGTGATCCACAAGGAGGGACTAGCGATGGAAGCTTGTTTAGCAAGTTCTCTTTTATCCTACCATTAATGGTTAAAGTTCTTCTTTAGTTTCTTAAAAAGAAAAGAAAAATAAATTACAATGAAGTTAGGCAGAAAGTGAGAGATTGGGAAGATGAAGAAACTAGAATTGGATATGTACAAAGAAATGGAAAAGGAGTGATAAAAGAAGTGGGTGTTGTTGGTGTTGGTGATCTAAACTAAAGAAATAAAAGAAAAGAAAGAAAAGATTAAAGAAATACTTACCTCCTTTGGTTGATGACTTACCTGGAGCTCTTGCATGTTCTACCTTGCTTTGAAGGCGTTCAACGCATAAGCCATAAGATCGAGCTCAGTCCCCATTCGCATTACATCATCAAGACGAACAAGAATGAAATGATACGGAGTCTTGAGGAGGAGAACATCATCATGAAATATCGTTGGCACTCACACAAACATTGTTATACTGATGCTACTAAATTCACTTGAATGCTCATCATAACCAAAAAGAGAAAAAGTAGAAAGAAGAAGAAGGAAACAAAAGTAAAGACGAACATAAAAAAAAGTTACCTTTTATTGCTTGCAGAAACTATGGAAGAAAGGAGGAGGTACATCGGTGTCACTCTCAACATAAGCCATTCTCTCTTACTTACATGAATCTCAATCTAACCTAAGCTTACAAAGAAATTAAATTACATAAAAAGAAAACAAAAACCTACACTACAAAGAATGAAAAACTGGACTAATCCTATCTCTGCATGGTCGTCCCCCCTTGCCTTTGAGATTGCAAGTATTTATAGAAGAAATGCTGATGTTAGAGGAGTATGAAGATAGAAAAATCTGGCTATTTCTGAATTTGAATCCTCCCTTATCTCCAAACTTAATTTGATGTGAATATTCAGTTCTGATCTGCAGTTTGTTGGCGTGTTGATTGCTGAATATCACTTACAAATGATAGAATTAGAAATAGTGATAAACATAAGAGTTGTAGCTCTGTAAGTCCTCTTTCTGGATCATCTTGAATCATTAGATTTGAGGTTTGGTAGCGAAAGTTATGATTCAAATACTGAAATATATCCAGTCAGAATCTGAGTCAAACTTGCTTCATCTCATCCGTTGATCTTCTCTCTATCCATTTATCTCTCTGTATTTGATATTATCCTCGATTGATCTTTAGCTAACCAAAATGGATTTATAAAAATCTAAATTTTACTGGTTTCCATTTGGTATTATCTTTCTGATTTGCTCTGATCTTCAGCTGAACATTTGCCCCAATCCTTGATTTGTTCTAACTAGATCTGAGATCATCCTCAGCTAACCAAATAGATCCAGTTAAATCTGATTTTAACTGGTATTTATTTGGTTTAATCCTCTTTCTATTCATTATTATCTTCTATAAAATAGACATTTAAGACAGAAATTAGCAGATTTATTACACGATAAATTTAGGAGTGTAATGAAAAGAATGCAAAATATGTGTACGATCAGACATCGATGTGCTTCGTCCGTGCTGATACACCTGGTTCTTGGCTAAATAAATAGCACTCATACTGTCACAGTTGATCTTCAGTTGATCCTGATCAACCCACAAGTCATCAAGCAAGCCTTGAAGCCAAATTGCCTCCTTAATAGCCTCCGTCATGGCCATATACTCGGCCTCTGTAGTAGACAATGCGATGGTAGACTGTAGAATAGAGCGCCAACTAACCGGTGCTTGAGATAATGTAAAGACATACCCCGTTTGGACCGGCGTTTGTCAAGGTCACCAGCATAATCAGAATCAACATATCCGATACAATCTTGCTTCCCTGTGGAGTCCTTCTCAAATACCAGACCAACATCAATGGTACCTTTAATGTACCGCAGAATCCACTTCACTGCCTCCCAATGACCCTGTCCCGGATCATGCATATACCTACTGATCATAGAGACAGTTTGTGACAGATCTGGTCTTGTACACACCATAGCATACATAAGACTACCAACTGCGCTAGCATATGGGACGTGAGTCATGTACTCACGTTCTTCAACAGTCTTTGGAGACATAGTGGCAGATAACTTGAAATGAGGAGCCAGTGGTGTACTTACAGATTTCGCATCCTTGCCGATGTTGAACCTCTAAAGTACCTTTTGCAAATACCCCTTCTGTGTCAAGCTCACCCTGCCACTCCTTCATGTGATTTCCATGCCTAATACCTTCTTTGCTTCACCAAGATCCTTCATCTCAAACTCAGAAGATAAATCCCTCTTCAGTGCATCAATTGCAAATCTAGACTTTGAAGCAATAAGCATATCATCTACATACAATAGTAAATAGATATACTCCCCTGTCGGTAGCTTGTTGTAATACACATATGGGTCATAGTGGCTACGTGTGTACTTCTTTCCTCTGATGAAGCTATCGAACCGCTTGTACCACTGTCTAGGAGACTGTTTTAACCCGTACAGTGACTTCTTCAGTTTGCACACCATATCTTCTTTCCCTATAGTCTTGAACCCTGTCGGCTGAGACATGTAGATCTCTTCATTCAGATAGCCATGGAGAAAGGCGGTATTTACATCGAGTTGATCAAGGTCCAACTCGTACTGTGCCACCAAAGCCAATAAGATGCGAATTGACGAATGCTTTACAACAGGAGAAAATACCTCATTGTAGTCAATTCCTTCCCTTTGAGCATAGCCTTTTGCTACCAATCTGGCCTTGTAGCGCACTGATTGGTAGTCAAAAGTGCATTTTTATCATAACATTTACCATCACATTTTCATATTTATTCATTTAATTCTGCACAATTATTAATATTTTATTATTTATTGTGTGCAGGCCTCGAATTATTATTTTAATAATAAATAAAGCTTAATGAAGCCCAAAAGCCCATATTTGAAGCCCAGGTGTAAAAGTGCAAATATCAATTGTCAAAGTGCAAATTATGTAAGGGCTAAAGTTGCAATTATTAAAGATGAGGGAAGGATAGAATTCTACCCAACCCTAAACTCTTGCAGGATGAGCATAAGAGCCAAAGATAAGAAGGAAAGTCGTGATAAAAGATTTGGGATATTTGAGATCAAGGTAACTTGATTACTAAGTTATCTCGAAAAATCCAGAATAAAGAGCCAGGATGCAGCTTCCAAAAGCAGGCGCCCAAATGGATGGACCAGAAGAAGCCACGCACCAAAGCGCGTGGCCAGATTCCACAGAAATGCCGCAGATCTGCGGCAAAAGCCGCAATTCTGCGGCAGTTTGATCTCATCTGGCTACCAGATTTCGTGGGCTACTTTATCCGGGACTCTTCGCCCCTCTGCACCTATAAATACCCCCTGCAGTGCAACGTACAGAGCGTCCAGCGTCCAGCAAAGGGCCAAAAGCTAGGGTTTAGGTTTTTCTTCTTTCTTCTAGGTTAGATTTTATGTTCGTTTTTCTTTTGTAAAATCTGTAACTGAGAGTGGAGGAAGCTTTCATGGAGGAAGGAGTCCATGCTTGTACTGAGGTGACAGCGGTGTAAGCCAACTCTTCTTCTATTGTTAATGAAATCTGCTTGAGGTTTGTCTTTTTTATTATTCTTGTTTTATTTCTTCGTGTTTTATTCTTGTATTTCTCTGTTCCTGTTTTCTTCCATTGTTTTTTCTCTAAATGCCTTGTGAACAATGAGACCCAATTGCATTGAGACTGCCTAGCCAAAGAAGAACCCTTCATGGCTTATGGCGATGAACATCCTATGCGCCATACTTGCAAGTCTTCCAAGAAAAGGTAAATCATCGCACGGATCAAAGGTAAGCAGGCTGAAGAGGTTTGTACGTGTTATAAGTTTTTCTTTCTTTCCTTCTCTAGTTTAGATCACCATCCACATCTTTCCATATTCTTTCCCACAACTCATTGTAAATACCACTTTTCATTGTAAATATCGTTGTGACCATCATAACTAATAAATAAATAAAAATTTTAGAGAATCTTACAAACGCTTCCATCGCTAGTCCCTCCCTGAGGATCACGACCCGCATAGCCTTGCTACAGCGGATTAGAATTGAGAACTTATACATCTTATTCTTAAAACTAAAATACTATATTTTTGTGTGCAGGAAATCTCGATCAACAATTTGGCGCCGTTGCTGGGGAGGGACGGTAAGTTTCTCTTTAAAAAAAAAATTTTATTAACTAATTCTTTTATTCTTTTCTGTTTGCAGGTTTGGAGAACAGGAAACAGGAAACAGCAGCAGAAGTGGACATATAGCAACTCTGTGCCTCTGCCCTCGAAGGCAGAGCAGCAGAGCCTGCTACTTTGCCGCAGAAACGCGGCAATAGCCGCGGATCCGCGGCAATAGCAGTGAATTACTGACTCAGTTTTCTGCAGGTTGCTACAAATTGTCATATCTGTTTTCTGGTCTGTTAACTTTGTTCTGTGATAACCCTGCTTACTGCTTATTAATTCAACAGTAAACTATTGTTTGTTTAATAAAAATTGATTAGACGTTTGCATATTAGGCATGTGTCTTTTCAATTCCTTTATTTTTACTGTTGAAGAGTGCTGGAGCAAGGTACGTACGCATTGCATGTAGAATAGGACTCATCTCTTGGTTGATTTTCTACTTTGAGTGAATCTTATCTACTCATCTTGTACACTTGCACTAATTCATCTTAAGGGCATAACCCATTAACAAGATAAGGTGGGGATTTCATCACCCTTCCTTAGCCCAAAAATCATATCCCAAGCACTCACTAACCCAAACCTAACTTAAAAATTAGTAGACGTTGGCCCTAGGGACATCTCGGACTCAATAGGAGATTATCCTAAGGGGGAACAGTGTTGGAAGTTGACTCTTGCCAAATCAGTGTCTAGGAAGGGAATTGAGGGCCGAAAGCCCGAAGATTGGTGGTTATTTAATTAAGGAACGTCTTTGACGGAAAACCTCCCACCACTCTTACCCCGACCTGGCTGATTAACTTGTGGTCAAAGTCTGCACCCTACCTCCTATGGATAGTCTAACCAGTTAGGAGTCGTCTAGGTCATAGGTCTACCCTAACTTAGGTTAGAATTTTTTTTCTCTTTTTTGTTTGTTTATTTGTTTGTTTTCTTTTTCTTTGTTTGTGTCTGTGTGATATGGCATATAATAATAATTCCAATTTTAATCCATATTACACACCTAACTATTATTCGGATATTACCAACCCGGCATATCATAACTTTGACCAATCTAGTGTGCCGGAATGGTCTTATCCGAATGACTATAACCCACACCCCCATCTTATAACTATAATTTGCATAATAATTTCAACTCTTCACAGAGTTCATGGGGTTTCGATTCCCCCGAGTTTAATTCTCAACCAAATTGTCCTTCATATCCATCCAGTCCACATTCTTTCAATGATTCATACTCAGATCCCCCATTCAGAATAGATTACCATCTATCGGGGAAATGATAAGTATGCACGAGTCCAAGCAACAACCACCATCAATCTTAGACATGATGATGTGTGAGTCCACCGACTCACAACTTCATCACGATTACACTTCCTTTTTCCAAGCCCAATCACAAAAGAGGCTTGAAGCCATGACTCAGGCTAGATTAGCTCGTGAGCATGACATAGATTTGATGGTTCAATCCTTACGTTCTCACCGTCCGGCTAATTCTAATATCGCTGACCACTCTATTAGAGCCGACGAACCAAGTTGCTTTGGACAACAAGATTCTAATTCAGTACCATCATGTGAACTTGCCGAAACTTCAAAATCTGATAACTTGGCAAGTTTTTCCTTTCATGAATTAGAACTTGAACATGAATATGATCATGATCTTCAACTTGATGATTCAATTTATTTCCTAATCCAATAATGACTCCAGTGTCTCCACCTGATTTCACTTTTCCCGAGTCAACATTGGATCCTATTCCAATTCATAATGAAATTGAATCACCCATTTTAGATGATCATATTGAACTTGACCAATTGTGCAATTTTGAAAATCCTATGGATAAATTGGCAAGTTCTTTTTATTACATTGAACCCAATGAGATATGCGACCTAGATTCTCACAATCTCTTTACTTCTGAAACTGATTGTACAATTCTGACGGAAGATGTTGACCTTAGTTTTGAAGAATTGTATGGCGATGAGCTAGAATTCCTTAATATTGGAAGTAAAGAGATATCACCCATATTAGGTCACATTCCATTGTGGGAAGAAGATTGTGGACTTGAGTTTCAATTTCTTGACTTGGACTCAATTCTTGAACCTAGCCCGACTCCTGAGCCCTTACTTGATTTAAGCATCTTCCTTGAGTCGGTATTCGTTCCCGTACCTATAATGTCCAAGTCAATAATTCCATCTTTTCATACTCCATTTTGGGACAAGGAGGTTGAGACAATTAACTCTGAAATTTATTATGAAATTTGGAAATTTGATGGGGTGGAAATACTAAAAATTGATTATACATATATTTTAGTGGGTTATGTAAGGAAAGTTTCTGGTGGGTTCCACAAATTATCTGTTATCTTGATTGGGCCGCATTTCGTGGACCAATTAGACCACCTCTGGAACCACCACCCTAAGGTAACTTCCGCCTTCCCTTCTTCTTTTTCATGCATATATGCATTCATTCATACATTGAGGACAATGCATGAGATAAGTGTGGGGGTGGGCTTTACTAACATACTAACATAGGTAGAAACTAACAAAAAAAAAATTTGCTCATAAAAAAAAATTCTAAAAAAAATAAAAAATTATAAAAAGGACAATATTTTTACTTATCTTTTGAAAGAAATCTAAGTTAGTTTTAAGGATTAGGAAAATCATGATTAGGATTTCTAAAAACTTGGTCAAAATAAATAAATTGTTGAATTTTAGGTATAGGAGGAGAAATTGAATAATTAATTAGTCTTAATTTTTACCTTAATGAAATTTGCATTCCTAGTGCATATCTAGGATTCTAAGACAAAGACCTTGTGCCTCATAAATAAAAAAAAAAGGAAAAAAAAATATCACCAATTGAGCTGGATACATGTGCCTCAAGAAGCATAAGTATTCACGCCTAAAGGTGAGTTCTAAATAAAATAAAGTCCTTAGTTTTGTGGCCTAGTTCACTCGAATTTGAGTCCGCGGGGTGTTTTCTCACCTGGTGCCCTAAAGCCAACCGGTTTGGGAGTCATCGACTTTAAGTTCGTTACATGGGTGGATTAGAAAGCCTAAGGAAATTAAGAAAAAATTACTTATATATGTATTAACACATCTAATAGTCAATTAGTTAGGTATGAGGGCCTCAAGAAGCCTTAATGCTTATACGAAAGAAAATTAGATGCGTTATACATATTAAAAAAAAGAGAGAAAAAAAATATAATAGAGGCATGAGAGTCCAAGTTAAGGAATTCCTAGTAAAAATTCATAAGGATGCATATGATTTAGGGTAACGAAAAAGACTATACAAACATTCAATTTTGATCCTTACCTAAAATGATAACAATTTACTTTATAAAGACTAAGTCTAAGAATGAATAAAAATGATGATCCTAAAAACTTATAGATTACTTAGTCTTTTCAAACGTATTTCAAATATTTTTCTTTTTAATGGATTTTGTGGGTGTAATCCGCTGAAAACCCTCACGAGACAACACTCGTCCTCTAGGGTAACTTAGAGGTTTAACGGCTTGTTGCACGTGCTAAGTGCAATCGTGATTCCTACGAAAATGAGTTAGCTAGATTAGTTTTTCTTTTTCTTTTTGATTTTTACTCGAGGACGAGCAAAAAGATAAGTGTGGGGGTGTGATTGGTAGTCAAAAGTGCATTTTTATCATAACATTTACCATCACATTTTCATATTTATTCATTTAATTCTGCACAATTATTAATATTTTATTATTTATTGTGTGCAGGCCTCGAATTATTATTTTAATAATAAATAAAGCTTAATGAAGCCCAAAAGCCCATATTTGAAGCCCAGGTGTAAAAGTGCAAATATCAATTGTCAAAGTGCAAATTATGCAAGGGCTAAAGTTGCAATTATTAAAGATGAGGGAAGGATAGAATTCTACCTAACCCTAAACTCTTGCAGGATGAGCATAAGAGCCAAAGATAAGAAGGAAAGTCGTGATAAAAGATTTGGGATATTTGAGATCAAGGTAACTTGATTACTAAGTTATCTCGAAAAATCCAGAATAAAGAGCCAGGATGCAGCTTCCAGAAGCAGGCGCCCAAATGGATGGACCAGAAGAAGCCACGCGCCAAAGCGCGTGGCCAGATTCCACAGAAATGCCGCAGATCTGCGGCAAAAGCCGCAATTCTGCGGCAGTTTGATCTCATCTGGCTACCAGATTTCGTGGGCTACTTTATCCGGGACTCTTCGCCCCTCTGCACCTATAAATACCCCCTGCAGTGCAACGTACAGAGCGTCCAGCGTCCAGCAAAGGGCCAAAAGCTAGGGTTTAGGTTTTTCTTCTTTCTTCTAGGTTAGATTTTATGTTCGTTTTTCTTTTGTAAAATCTGTAACTGAGAGTGGAGGAAGCTTTCATGGAGGAAGGAGTCCATGCTTGTACTGAGGTGACAGCGGTGTAAGCCAACTCTTCTTCTATTGTTAATGAAATCTGCTTGAGGTTGTCTTTTTTTATTATTCTTATTTTATTTCTTCGTGTTTTATTCTTGTATTCTCTGTTCCTGTTTTCTTCCATTGTTTTTTCTCTAAATGCCTTGTGAACAATGAGACCCAATTGCATTGAGACTGCCTAGCCAAAGAAGAACCCTTGATGGCTTATGGCGATGAACATCCTATACGCACCATATCTTTTTTAAGAGATCCCTGCTTCTTTGCATACACCCACTTACAGCCTATCGCCTTCTTCCCTTTGGGTAACTTAGTGAGTTCCTAAGTGTCGTTCTTGTAAAGAGACTTCATCTCTTCTTCCATGGCTGCTTTCCACATCTTCGACTCTGAACTGATTTCAGCTTCTCTGAAGGTGGACGGAATAGCCTCCTCAACGACCGGAAGTGCATAAGCCACGACCATATCTGCAGTGAGCCAACCTGGTTTCCTTGTGTTTCTCCTTGGTCTTCTAACTGCAGTAGAGTCAGGAACATCACCCATGACCTGTTCTTGACCCTTTTCGTCATCAGCATCTACCTCATCTGCTTGATCATTATCTTGTGTCACCCTAGGTATGATCCTTACCGATGCTGAACTTTCTAGAGATGTGGATTAGCATCATTCTCCACCTGCTGCGATACATCTTTGGTCTTGCTAGTCTCCACCTGCTGAGAGACCTTAGGCTTCAACATAGAAGCCTCATCGAATGTGACATCCCTGCTGAAAAGAAACTTCCTGTCCGTAGGATCCCAAATCTTGAATCCTTTGATTCCCTTCTTGAAGCCGACGAACAAGCCCTTCTTTGTTCTTGGGTCTAGCTTATCTTCTTTAACATGATAATAGGCTGGACAACCAAACACCCTTAGCAAATCATAATCAGCAGCTGTTTTTTCTGACCAAACCTTGAGAGGAGTTTTCCCTCCTTTCGCAGACGACGGCAACCTGTTAACAAGATAGCAAGCGTATGCCAACGCCTCAGCCCAGAAGTTCTTCGATAAACTGGCATTGGACAACATACAACGGACCTTCTCTAGCAAAGTCATGTTCATCCTTTCTGCTACCCCGTTCTGTTGCGGTGTTTCCTCACTGTGAAGTGCCTCTCTATGCCCTCATCAAGACATAGTTGAAGGAAAGGATCAGATTTGTATTCTCCTCCATTATCTGAACGGAGGACCTTGATTTTCCTTCTCGTACTTCTCTCCAAATTCTTCTTCCACTTCACAAACACTTCTAGGACTTCCCCTTTGTGTCTCATGGTATATACCCAACAACGCCTAGAATAATCATCAATAAACGACACAAAGTAATGGTTACCTCCAATTAATGCAGTCTTGGTAGGTCCCCAAACATCAGTGTGAACATAATCCAGAATCCCCTTAGTGCAGTGTGTTGCTGTGCCGAACTTCACCTGGTCTTCTTTCTGATGATACAATGTTCACAAAATTCCAACTTGCAGGTTCCGGCACCTTTCAATACTCCTTGTCTCGCAAGAGTTTGTAAAGACTTTTCTCCTGCGTGTCCCAGCCTCATATGCCATAGCCTGGTTGAGTCTTCATCTGAATCAGAAGAAGCCGCCACATGCCCTGTAATAGTACTACCATTCAAGTAGTAAAGATTGTTCCAGCGAACGGCCTTTAATACCACCATCGAGCCTTTGGTCATCTTAAGGACTCCTTCCTTTATTGACACCACAAGGCCCAATGTCTCCAAAGTTTCAACAGAGATAAGGTTTCTCTTCAGTTGAGGTACATACCTCACTTCCTTCAGTTCTCTTATCATCCCATCAAACATCTTGATCTAGATTGTCCCTACACCTTCCATGATACATGGATGATCATCGGCCATAATGACTAAACATCCCTCCAACTTCTCAAAGCTAGAAAACCAATCCCTATTAGGGCACACATGGTATGTAGCACTGTAGGATCTATAATCAAAGCAACACAAACACTAGAGGGGGGGTGAATAGTGTTTATAAAAATTTAAATCAAATTACTTGCAGGAAATAAATAATTCACAAGATAAACTCAGAAAATTCAAACGCAAAGACAAGAGAGTTATCCTGATTCGGTCCTTGTGACCTACATCCAGTCCCCAAGCAAACCGCTTGAGATTTTCCTTTCCTGATTTGTGTACACCCACAACCAATACCTTGTACACCACTTGACAAACACCCTTTGCCAAATGTGCACAACTCCTCTTTACACCAAGAGAACAAACACCTTGTACAACTTTCTTCTACTCCAAGAAGACGCCCTTGTACAATGATCTTCTTTGAATGATTACAATGATCCTATAAGACTTGAATTTGAATGTGCTTGTAGACAAGGTTTCTTATAGAAGGAATTTCAGAAATCTTCACAATGGAGTTTGAAATTTGGTGAAGAAAACTGAAAGTGAAACAGGTTTTCAGAAAACAAAATTTTTGGAGAGAGTTTTAGGCTGAAAACTTTGGATTTGAATTGGTGCCTTGGCCCTAGGACAATACCCCTATTTATAGGTGAAATCCATAGTAAGTTAGGGTAGTTATCAGGCCAAATTTGAATTTTGAAACGTTGGTTAACACACCAGAATTCACCAACTGCACAGCAGTTATCAACTGCTTTTAGTCGACTAGGATACGAGATTAGTCGACTATAAGAACAAAAATTCCAAAGGTTAGTCGACTACTATAAGGGGTAAGTCGACTATCTAATGACTGATACAGATATTAAGTTTCTGGAAAACTGAATGTAGTCGACTATATAGGCACTGTTAGTCGACTAGATAAGGTGTTAGTCGACTATACATGTTTGGGAAGTCGACTAACTTTCATGTCAGACAGAAACAGAGAGTAAGGAAATTTTGTATAGGTTATTAGTCGACTTGGGAAATACTATAGTCGACTATGGTATCTGTTAGTCGACTATATATGGAGGTCAAGTCGACTAACTTTCATGACAGAGAACAAACAGAGACTTGGGTCATTTGTTTTAGAAACATCTAGTCGACTAGGGGTTTTTGCAAGTCGACTATAGAAGGGGTAGTCAACTACACTAGGAGGTCAAGTCGACTTATAAAGGTATTTGTGTGTGTGTTCAAGGCTTTTCACAAATTTCTAAAATTACATAAAAATACCAAAATGTGCAACAGAGGTAGAATAACACTAAGTGTTTGTCCATCATCAAAATCTCTATCAACTTGGTAGGCATCAACATTCTCCCCCTTTTTGATGATGACAACTTGTGTTTATGATAACTCCTGCACCGCAGCAAAACTCCCCCTGCAGTAGATAGGTTATAACAAATGATATATATATATAATAAAGTATTCTTGTTTGCCCCTGCAGAAAGTCTTAAGTTACCCCTGCATTGCCATATGTCAATATCCATCATATATTTGCATAACACACATATGTCAATTTTGCTTGTCATAACACATATGTCAATATCAGATTTTTAGTTTTGACACAGAACATATAGCATATTTTCAGATACACATGAAACAGAACACATAACAGATTTATAACACAAACATAACACATATGTTCTCCCCCTTTGTCATTAACAAAAAGCAGAAAACAAACATGAACATACATTGTTTTCATACGGAAATACACATTAAAGAGTCTTAAAACAGAAAAATACAATAAAATACAAAAACTGCAAAAGCAAAAACATGTAGAAACGCCAACGCCATAATCTTCAAAGGTCGGATCAGGGAGGAGGAGGTGGGAGAAAATGTGTCTTGAGGAGGTGCAGAATCTCTATTTGAGTGGAGGCAAATGAGTCCATCTGAAGTTGCATATGCTCAAATCGAGTCATCAATAAAGACTGATTTTCAAGCACTTGAGTCTGAGAGTCTTGAAGAACTTGTTGTTGAGCATGAAGAGAGGCAATCTCAACAGACAGTGAATTGTAGAAGGTATCAGTATAAGAAGGAGGTGGTTGGTTTGGAGGTGGTTCAGTGAAAGGAGGTTGGGTAGAGGAAGAAGGAGGTTGAGTGAAACTTTGTGGAGGTGAAGAGGGTGGTTGTGGAGGAGGATGAGGAATATCAGTAAGTTTCATGCGGTGAAGAACAGCACGATCAAACGGTTCGAATACCTTGACGATACTAGTTTCGGAATCAAGATCAATGTGAAATTTTCGAAATACGTGTGTCAAAAAAGCTCCATAAGGAAGAAAGGAAGTATGAGACTTAACCATAGTATCAAAGACAATTTTTGCCCAATTGACATCGAGGCCAGCCATAATTGCATAGACACAAGTGGCTAACTCTCGTGAATAGTAGTTATAGCTCCCAGTTTTAGGGCAAATATTGTATGCAAGGATACGACCTATAAGACGGGGAATTGGTTTCAATTTGTTGTTCGTCATAGGTAATCCTTGGCCAGGGAGAAAGATACTAGATAAGACTTCCTCATCATCCATAGTAATATCATCAAGCAAGAGACCATGATAAGGAATTGACAAGATACGGCCTATGGATTTAGGAGATAATTAAATGTTAATACCTTTAACCAATGAATAAATATGGACATCATCCTCATTATCTTCAAAGGTTAAATTAGTATAAAACAAGTGAATTAAGAATGGATAATAGCCTTGCCTAGAATCCGTAGAAAACATGTGAATAAGACCACAATTTTGTAAATATGAGACAATGTCATAATCATAGAAGTCCTCATATTTAACAAATCTACCGGTAGAATTTCTAAGGAAGAAAGTCTAATGAAATCCTCTTCTAGGGCAGGATTTTTTAGAAAAGCCCTAAAATCAACTTGTGAAGATGAAGATGAGGGTGTGAACTTAGTTTTCTTTGACCTAGACATGTTGAGAACGGAAATTGAAGGAATATAACACAAGATATGAAAGGAAATTTCAGAGATTGCAAGGATTTTACCAAGAATTTGAAGGAAATAGAGGAGGGTTCACTGCTGCAGGTCTTCTCCTGAAGTCGACTGATGGCTTCGGCTGGGAAGAGAAAGGTTGGAGAAATCTAGGGTTTTTATGAGGGAAAGGGAAGAATCAATGGTTAGGATCAATACTAGAGTGAGATCAATGGTGAGGATTAAAATAGAGTGATATTGGATCCACAACTTAAGAAAATGGGTCGGGTTTCGAAGTGGAAAAACCGAAAACAGATCACAGGTTTTCACAGAATTAGTCGACTTGCAGTTTGGTATTACTCGACTAATACATTGACTAGTCGACTAGTAAGTTATTATAGTCGACTAAGTTTTTAAAAATCAGAAAACCATGTCTCTGTTGATGCAAATTAGTCGACTGGGGCACTGTCAAGTCGACTAGGTTCTATATAAGTTGACTAATAAGTATTAGTAAGTCGACTGATTATGTAAAAATGCCTTTGAAAATTCTGAAAAAATATTTAAAAATCAGAAAATTTGCAAATACCCAAATCTCTTCGAAATTTTATAAAAATATCTTCTTTAAGAGGTTTTGTGAATATATCTGCAATTTGATTATCAGTTGATATAAAATTTAAAGAAATATCACCTTTTAAAGCATGATCACGTAGAAAATGATGTCTAATATCAATATGCTTAGTACGTGAATGATGAACTGCATTTTTAGATAAATTAATAGCACTGATATTATCACACATAATAGTGAGTTTGTGATAGATATGTCATAATCAAGTAAGGTTTGTTTCATCCATATAATTTGAGCACATGCAACACTAGCAGCAATATATTCTGCCTCGGTTGTTGATAATGATACAGAATTTTACTTTTTACTGAACCATGATACTAGTGAATGTCCAAAAAGTGACAAGTACCACTAGTACTCTTCCGATCAGATTTACATCTAGCAAAATCAGCATCACTATACGATAGTAAATCAAATGTGCTTGATTTTGGATAAAATAAACCATAATTGATTGTGTTATTTAAATATCGAAAAATCCTTTTCACTGCTTTAAGATGTGATTCCTTAGGATTTGACTGATATCTAGCACATAAGCATACACTGAACATAATATCAGGTCTACTTGATGTAATATAAAGTAATGAACCAATCATACCTCGATAGAGTTTCTGATCAACATTCTTACCATTTTCATCTTTGTCTAAAAATGTAGTCGTACTCATGGGAGTATTCTTATGACCAGAATTTTCCATACCAAATCTTTTTAGAAGTTCCTTTGCATACTTGCACTGGGAAATGAAGATTCCATCCTTCATTTGCTTTATTTGCAGACCGAGAAAGTAAGTAAGTTCGCCCATGTGACTCATCTCAAATTCACTCTGCATGGTCTTAGAAAATTCTTGACAAAGATTATCATTAGTAGATCCAAATAAATATCATCAACATATATCTGAATGATTAAGATATCTTTTTTAACATGTTTAATAAAGAGAGTTGTATCTGCTCTTCCCATCTTAAAATCAGAATTTAAAAGAAAACTTTTTAATCTATCATACCAAGCACGGGGTGCTTGCTTTAAACCATATAAATCTTTCTTAAGTTTAAAAACATGGTTTGAAAATTTTTCATGTTCAAAACCTGGAGGTTGTTCAACATAAACAGTTTCCTTAATAATTCCATTTAAAAAGGCACTTTTAACATCCATTTGAAAAAGTTTGAAATTCATATAGCAAGAAAAAGCAAGTAAAATACGAATAGATTCAAGCCTAGCTACTGGTGCATAAGTTTCATCAAAATCAATACCTTCTTCTTGATTGTATCCTTGTGCTACTAACCTTGCTTTGTTCTTAATGACTTCACCTGATTCATCGAGTTTGTTCTTAAAGACCCATCTGGTACCGATGACTGGATGATCAGTAGGACGTTGTACAAGATCCCAAACATCATTTCTGACAAATTGGTTCAACTCTTCTTGCATGGCAATTGTCCAAAAATCATCCGCATATGCTTCTTTGATATTCTTCGGTTCAATGAGTGATATGAAGGCAATTTGTGTCATGTAGTTCAACTTGGATCTCGTCTGAACGCCTTGATTTATATCTCCATTAACCAAATCACGTGGATGATTTCTTACTTCAACATATGCTTTCGGTAACTCGGTAGAAGTCTCATCATCCTTAGAAATATTAGTATCAATAGAAGATATAACAATATTATCAATAGGAGTATATATAATATGATCATCATCATGTGGAGAAGTATTAGAAATAGGCTTAGTCAAGGATTCATCAATTTAACATGTAATGATTCTTCAATAGTAAATGTTTTCTTATTAAATATTCTATATGCTTTACTTTGAGTAGAGTATCCAACAAAAATACCTTCATTGGATCTAGCATCAAATTTATCTAAAGCATCTTTTGTATTTAAGATAAAGCATTTACATCCAAAAATCTTAAAGTAAGAAACTTTTGGAATCCTATTATAAAACAATTCATAAGATGTTTTGTTTAAAAAGGTCGAATAAGCACACGATTTAAAATATAACATGCAGTAGCAATAGCTTCAGCCCAAAAATATTTTGGTAAATTACTATCCATAAGCATAGTTCTAGCACATTCTTGCAAAGTCCTATTCTTTCTCTCTACAACACCATTTTGAGGAGATGCTCTAGGAAATGCAAAGTTATGTGTAATACCATACTTATCACAGAAATTTAAAAAAGATTCATTCTCAAATTCTCCTCCATGATCACTTCGAATAGTGACTATGTTTAGAGACTTTTGATTTTGAATTCTTTTACAAAAACTTGCAAATTCATTAAAAGTATCATTTTTATTTTTTAGAAAAATTACCCATGAAAAACGTGAATAATCATCAACAATAACAAAAACATATCTACTCTTGTTTAAAGAAGAAACACGAGTAGGACCAAATAAATCCAAATGCAACAATTCTAAAGGTCTATTGGTAGAAACTAAATCTTTAGATTTAAAAGATGATTTAACTTGTTTTCCTAATTGACAAGAATCACAAAAATAATCCTTTTTAAAAGCTATTTTTGGAAGACCTTTAACTAAATCAAATTTAGAAATCTTAGAAATAGTTTTCATATTCAAATGACCAAATCTTTTATGCCATAAAAAATAATCATTATTAGAAGCAAGAAAACATAAATTATCATTAGATGATATGCATGTTATTGATAACTCATAAATGTTATTGTTACGAAAACCTTTAAATAAAATATCTTTCATGTTAGTATCATAAATAAGACAAGCATCTTTTTCAAAAACAATTTTATAACCCTTATCATATAATTGACTAATACTTAATAGATTGTGTTTTAAACCTCTTACCAAAAGAACATTTTCAATAAGGGGTTTTGAAATATTACCAACTATGCCGGTACCAATAACCTTTCCTTTGTTATTGTCTCCAAATATCACTGTACCTCCCTTTTTGATTTGAATGGAAGACAATAGTTGAATGTGTCCGGTCATGTGTTTGGAACACCCACTATCAAGTATCCACTTTTCTTTAAAAGGTACCTATAAGATAAAACAATTTGTATGGTACCCATCATGATAGGGTCCGAAAAAGATTAGCCTTTAGGAACCCAAATCCAATTGGAATTTGGTTTTCACTTGTTAGTATAAACATAATTCTCAGAATTACACACATCATGTATATAAGATGCAATATAAACATTTTTATCAACATTATTTAGATTCTTAGGAACCCATATATATTTGCATCTAATTCTTTTTGAAATAGTATTTCTTTTCACAAAAGAATTATATGGATTATTATTATGAAGATGTGTAGATTTTACAAAATTGGTTTTTGAAAATCCAATACCAACATGAGTAGGTTTGTAAATCTTATCTTTTGAAAAACCAAGACCAAAATGATTGTTAGTCATTTTTTGAGAAGATAATAAAACATTTAAATTCTCTTTTCCTTTATTAAATTTAGTTACATTTTTCAAAAGATCTTCATACTTAATTTTGAAAACAGTCATGTCTTTATCTAAAATAGTAATTCTAGAATTTAAAGAAATAGTTTCCTTTTTAAGTAAAGAATTCTCTTTTAAGAAAATTTCATTATCCCTTTTTAAAGATGCAATAACTTTTTCAAAATCTTCTTTTTGAGAACTTAAAGAAGATGTTTGAGAAACAAAACTTGCATTTTCATTGATGAGTCTTTCATTTTCCTTTATTAAAACTTTATTTTTATTTTTTTCATTTTTGAAATTATTAAAAAGTTCATTAAAGGCTTCTAATAAATCATCATAATCTTGTACCTCATCTTCTTGGGCCATAAAGCAAATATTGGCGGTTTCAGTTGCTTCTTCTTCGTCAGAGGAAGATGAGTCGCTGTCATCCCATGTTGCTTGGAAGGCTCTCTTCTTCTTGTTGAACTTATTGAAAGTCTTGAAGTGTCCTTTTGATTTCATCAATGGGCAATCCTTCTTTATGTGGCCTGGTTTGTTACACTTAAAACAAGTAGGATTATCGTTAGTATCTTTATTCTTTTTAAACTTACCTTGTTTTAAGAACCTTTTGAACTTTCTTGAAAGCATCGCCATCTCTTCTTCATCGTCATCCGAATTGTCCATATCTGAAGTTGTATGGAAGGCAAGTACTTTCTTCTTGGATTGATGTTGTTGTTCGTCCTTCTTTCTTTCTTCTAACTGCACTTCATATGCCATTAGATTACCGATTAGGTTTTCTAATGTCATAGTTGAGAGATCATTCGCCTCTTCAATTGCGGTTGTCTTCTTCTCCCATTCTGGTGTGAGTGCACGAAGGATCTTACGAACTCTTTCAACTTGGGTGTAGTCCTTTCCAAGGGATGCTAATGAATTGGTAATGTCGGTGAATCTTGTAACCATTTCGGATATGGTTTCATTCTCCTTCATTTTGAATAACTCAAACCTGTGGACAAGAACAGATATTTTAGATTCCTTAACTTTATTTGTGCCTTCATGAGTTACCTGAAGAGTATGCCATATTTGATGTGCAGAAGTGGATGTTGACACACGATTGAACTCTTCTTTGGTTAAGGCACAAAATAGAGCATTCATCGCCTTGGCATCAAGGTTCGCATTCTTCTTTTGATCTTCACTCCAAGCGTTGTAGTTGGTTGTTGGCTTGGTGTATGATGCTTCTACGATGTTCCAAAGGTCGTAGTTGAGCGATTGCAAGTAGATCTTCATTCTACACTTTCAATAATTGTAGTTGGATCGTCAAATAGCGGTGGACGTTGTGTAGAATGTCCTTCTTTGAATTGTGACGAAGGGAACTCCGTTGCCATCCTCTTATGGTTGTTGCTTTGAACCTGCTCTGATACCAAATGTAGGATCTATAATCAAAGCAACACAAACACTAGAGGGGGGTGAATAGTGTTTATAAAAATTTAAATCAAACTACTTGCAGGAAATAAATAATTCACAAGATAAACTCAGAAAATTCAAACGCAAAGACAAGAGAGTTATCATGGTTCGGTCCTTGTGACCTACATCCAGTCCCCAAGCAAACCGCTTGAGATTTTCCTTTCCTGAGTTGTGTACACCCACAACCAATACCTTGTACACCACTTGACAAACGCCCTTTGCCAAATGTGCACAACTCCTCTTTACACCAAGAGAACAAACACCTTGTACAACTTTCTTCTACTCCAAGAAGACGCCCTTGTGCAATGATCTTCTTTGAATGATTACAATGATCCTATAAGCCTTGAATTTGAATGTGCTTGTGGACAAGGTTTCTTATAGGAGGAATTTCAGAAATCTTCACAATGGAGTTTGGAATTTGGTGAAGAAAACTGAAAGTTGAACAGGTTTTCAGAAAACAGAATTTTTGGAGAGAGTTTTAGGCTGAAAACTTTGGATTTGAATTGGTGCCTTGGCCCTAGGACAATACCCCTATTTATAGGTGAAATCCATAGTAAGTTAGGGTAGTTATCAGGCCAAATTTGAATTTTAAAACGTTGGTTAACACACCAGAATTCACCAACTGCACAGCAGTTATCAACTGCTTTTAGTCGACTAGGATAGGAGATTAGTCGACTATAAGAACAAAAATTCCAAAGATTAGTCGACTACTATAAGGGGTAAGTCGACTATCTAATAACTGATACAGATATTAAGTTTCTGGAAAACTGAATGTAGTCGGCTATATAGGCACTGTTAGTCGACTAGATAAGGTGTTAGTCGACTATACATGTTTGGGAAGTCGACTAACTTTCATGTCAGACAGAAACAGAGAGTAAGGAAATTTTTGTATAGGTTATTAGTCGACTTGGGAAATACTATAGTCGACTATGGTATCTGTTAGTCGACTATATATGGAGGTCAAGTCGACTAACTTTCATGACAGAGAACAAACAGAGACTTGGGTCATTTGTTTTAGAAACATCTAGTCGACTAGGGGTTTTTGCAAGTCGACTATAGAAGGGGTAGTCGACTACACTAGGAGGTCAAGTCGACTTATAAAGGTATTTGTGTGTGTGTTCAAGGCTTTTCACAAATTTCTAAAATTACACAAAAATACCAAAATGTGCAACAGATGTAGAATAACACTAAGTGCTTGTCCATCATCAAAATCTCTATCAACTTGGTAGGCATCAACAAGCACCAGTATCCAATATCCACTCATTTTCTCCTGAGTAGCCAACGATGGGAGTAGTGACAGAGAATGAGAAAACCGACGAGTACGAGTCTGATCCACCTGCCTGTGAGGTACTGCTTTGAGTACTGGCCACCTTTGCAAGATTTGCCTCAGTCTTAGACTCCTTCTTCTTCCCTTTGACCTTTGGACAGTCAACTTTCCAGTGCCCTAATTCTCTACAGAAGGCACACTGGTTTTTCTTCAGATCTCGATAACCTGGCCTGGACTTCGATCTCCCTCTATCATCTTTGCCCTTCCTATGTGAACCCCTGCCTCTTACTGCTAGTGCCTCTGCTGATGAGCTTGCCTGAGAAGACTGCCTTTCCTTTCTCTCGTCTCATAATTTGTCAAAGCAGACGATACTTCATGATAGTCAAGGGACTGTCTACCATTTATGAAGGTTAAGGTAAAAGTCTCATACTCCTCTGCAGGAAGAGAGTTCAAGAGGATTACCGCTTTGTCTTTTTCATTTACCTCGACATCCACATTGACCAAATCCGTAAGAAGCTTCGTGTAGCGATTCAGATGTTCATTCACGGAGCATCCTTTCTTCATCTGAAACTCGTACAGCTTGCTCTTCAGTTGTAGTCTGGATTCAATACTCTTGGTCAGATATTTTCTTTCAAGGATCTCCCATAAATGCCTAGCAGATGTTTCGTGTAATACAAGATATTTGATGTCTTGTGTTAGACACGACCTAATTAACCCACACGCTGATCGGTTCATCTTCTCCCACTCTTTTTCAGTGGTTGTGCTTCGCTTCTTCTCCAGACGCAGAGTATCTTCAAGGTTTGATGCATTCAGCGCATCTATCACCTCGCACCTCCACATGCCAAAATTGTTTGTGCCATTAAATTTCACCACATCAATCCTCGGATGAGGATTCATGGTTCTCACAGATGTACTTTCTTCTGCCATCTCTTTGACTAGATCCTCTATGTAATGCGGAAAGCCAAAGGAGTTAGATAAGCAACTTTGATAAAGATCAGATCTTTACCTCCTCACGAAACCCTAGATGAGTTTCTGAATAGATCGACTCCTCAATTGATTCCTTTGAGCACTTCACGCACTGTTCTGAGATCGACACACGATCCCACAAACAGTCCCAACGCTGATCTGAGATCGACACACGATCTCCACCAAATCAGCAACAGATGCCCTTCGAATCACCAGATGATCCCACGACGAACCTGAGATTTGGGTCGAACAAATAGTCCCACATCGGCTAGACGTGGGGATGGTCTTGGGTTTATAAGAATTTGTGCAACTCCACCTAACAGACTAGTCTTTTGGGATGATGCCCCGAGTACTTCAAGTGGTATCAGAGCCATGCCCCGAACTTAGTCGTGTGTGTGGGTGATGTTCGACGATGTAGATCCCCCCCAATGGCGCAAAGGCGCAAGGGGCCTGTCACACCACTGGCGCAAAAGGCGCAATAGGCCCCTGTAAAGCTTGTTGGGCTCTCGAGAAATTTGGCATTGGTGCTCCTTTGCAATGTGCGTGCTGCCTACCACGCGGTGTAGAGGAGTGACCGACTGTAGTTGGTCTTCACATAAAGCGTGCCGTCTTCTCACGCAGTGAAGAGTTGGATCTCGATGGAGCATTTTGATCTTCCGGTGTGAAGATAGTTGAGCTTGCAGGGAGTCTCTTTGTTCGAGGGGAGAATTATTAGGATTTGGGTCGAACAAATAGTCCCACATCGGTTAGACGTGGGGATGGTCTTGGATTTATAAGGATTTGGGCAACTCCACCTAACAGACTAGTCTTTTGGGATGGTGCCCCGAGTCCTTCAGAAGAGCCTCTGCAGCCACAGGTTCTGGAGCCATTCGAGTTGAAGATATATAGAAGAGTTGCGTGAAACTTGAAGCCCACTTCCTATCCCACACTTATGACACCCTAATCCTGCACATCTCTGTACTAGAAGCCCACTTGCAACTGCCAAGCAGCATCGACTGTTACTTGGGACTAACCGAGCCTTAAATACTGGCAAGAACGATTGTGGAAACGATACCTTGTTAATAGAACAGCATCCACAGGCTACCTAGGTCTAGGTTCTCCCTGGTTTTACTCTAACATATTTATCTGGACAAGAAAACAAGGATTGTGAAAACCACTTGTCTTTCAAATAGCTTAGCGTTCCATTCTCCGATAATTGTAGTATGGCTTTGGATAAGTCTTCATCTAATGGAGAATTCTTCGGAAACACCTGAAAAAATATAGGATGAATGAGATTTATGCATGACTCGAGTATGCTGAATCATATGATTAACAGAAGGTGAAATATGCTGGAAGTCTATTTGTTAACAGATTGCTTGGTATACATAGTTTACCCATAACCCATTAGGCTATGCTTTTAGGTAAAGTGAGTCAAGAGGTCCAGGGTTCAAATATATTTTTAAAACATATTCATTTATCCATGGTTTGAATTTCATTTTTGGCAGTTTAACTTATATCTTAAAGATATATGTATTTACTCTTGTTTCTTTGTGAATCCTTTCACCCAGAGGCTTTTCTCGCGGCCTGATGGACCACAAGAGGGGTGTGAGAGAAAACAGTCCTCTATCATAACTTTATGTTTGTATCTGAATGAAATAAATTATTTTTATTTTACAATTATCATTAAGAAGAAAAATTATAGCCTATCTTGCATCCAGGCTAACTACCAACATCCCTTATGTTTCTAGGTTATCCGTGCCCTTATCTAAAATCTATGCCCATGGATTGCGTATAGGTCTAAAGACCCGAAGTTCCACATTGGTCGGTTCTGGATAATGATTTTAAACCTTGGTATCAAAATCAGCAATATAAGCCATTTTGTCTCTTCATATTAGCAATTTTAGGAATCATTTTGGTTATATAGGGTCACATCGACAATATCGATATCGGGCCAAAATATATATATATATATATATATATATATATATCATGTGATATTTCTAACCTTGGTCTAAATCAAATAAAATTTAACTCGGCCCGAAATCCGGACAAACTCGCAAGGTCCAATAAAAGTGGGTTAATATTGAAAAATATCATTCATGATGGATCCAAAGATAGCTTCATCCTAAAAAGGCTCGACCTATTTAAAACATAGACCCAAAAACTCTTTCGTGTCGGTATCCAGTTTATGGGAGACCTTGACCAAACCCGACCCACTGGCAGCCCTAACTCAGGTACACGGTCGCATCCCTAAAGAGGATGTTACTATATATGCAATATGACATGACAGTTTGAGTAATGCTTTTAGACTACTTATAATTATAATCACATTGCTTTATAAAGGGCTCCAACACTTTGCCTCGAGCTTTTGCCTTTTCTAACACTAATTTGGACCGACATGGGCTCCCCTCTCATGATACACGTACCATAAGTGGCATGTAGATGCTTATGTGTCGGTATCCAGTTTATGGGAGACCTTGACCAAACCCGACCCACTGGCAGCCCTAACTCAGGCACACGGTCGCATCCCTAAAGAGGATGTTACTATATATGCAATATGACATGACAGTTTGAGTAATGCTTTTAGACTACTTATAATTATAATCACATTGCTTTATAAAGGGCTCCAACACTTTGCCTCGAGCTTTTGCCTTTTCTAACACTAATTTGGACCGACATGGGCTCCCCTCTCATGATACACATACCATAAGTGGCATGTAGATGCTTATGTGTCGGTATCTCTTACTACTGCAGTAGGGAGACTATTAGTAGTTCGAATAGCATAACTCTAAACAAGGATTTTTAGTGATAAGAACTAGTGCAATGCGGGAAGTGGTGTGCTTACAATCAAAGTTAGGGTCTAGACATTATCCATAGACTTTCAGTTCAATGAGGACTCTAAAATTTTGAGGCTATAGATAAATTATGACAAACAATAAAATTTTATTGTTACAGAGACATAGGTTGCTTCCATAAGGGAATTTTAAAGAATTCTCTATGTAGCCAAATAGTTAACTTGCATTTTCATAAAACTATATATAATGAAATAAAATTTGGTTAAAATACAAGTAACCCCTTTCATCTATACCATGGTTTTGAATTAACCCCTTATCTAAAAAAGTGAACAAATACTCGTGAATTATTATTGTCAATTATTTGTTATATTTTTAATAATCATGGTCTTTTGATGGTCATATGACATCATATTTATTATATTGTACACTTATACTTTTCATATAGTTACAATGACTTTAAAAAAAAAATTGTTTTCTTATTGGATAAAATGATTTTTGGATAGTTCATTAGGGTTACTTATTATATTTTTATTTCAATAGGTTAATTCAAAATTGGGATATAAATGAAGGGGGTTTCTTGTAATTTACCCATAACTTTGCAATTATTCTTTTCATATTTATTATATTCTACACTTATTCTTTCCATATAACTACAAAAACTTTTTAAATAAAATTGTTTCAAACTGAAATAAAATTTCTAGGTCACACCATTACTAATGGAACAATTATTCCAATAAACAGGGGTATTGAATTTTCATCTAAATTTTCAGATGAAATCACAGATATTAAACAGTTATAACGTTTCTTAGGAGCATTAAATTATATTTCTTATTACTATAAAGATTTAGGTAGAGATACAAAAAATTTGTATTCTAAACTAAGAAAAAATACTACATCTTGGACAATAAAACATACTGAGGCGGTAAAGAAAATTAAATAAAAGATTATTAACCTTTCATGCCTACATTTAGTCAATCCAGTTGGTTTAAAATAGTAAAAACTGACGCTAGTAATATTGTTACGGTGAAACTTTAAAACAAGTTAGCCCAGGTATTAATACTGAGGAATTTCTTAGATTTACTTCGGGTAAAAGAGACCTGGACTCAATATAATTATTCCGCTAAAAAAAAGAAACTCTTTCTATCATTAAATGTACAGATAAATTTCAAGATGATTTGCTTAACATTTTTTTTAAGAATAGATTATAGTTTTGCTAAATTTAATAATAGAAAAAGATGTGAAAAATATAGTATCTAAGCAAATCTTTGCCCGCTAGCAAGCTGAATTATCTATTTTTTTCTATCGAATATATTAAGAGAAAGGATAATTCCCTTCTTGATTTTTTAACTCATGAATTTTTGCAGACTAATGCAGAGTAGAGATAGAGCAAAGGGCAAATTGTCCTGATTGGTAATACCTAAGAGTAATGTTTGAAGGCCAACATGTCCTTCTAATAATTCCTCTCAATTGTTAGAGGAAAGAGTTAATAACTCTTGGAAAAAAGAATTCTCCATATAGATAAATTCTCGAAATCGAGACTTTTTATTTTCAGAAAAATACTTCTGAGCCAATAATCACACTGGATAGAAATAATATATCAAAAATGAATGATCCATGGTCTCTTAATAAAAAATACCTTGAGAGATCATTCTTTCCCACAATGGACGGACAATCCAGAAATATACCAAAAGAAATTTTGATAGTCAATAAGGGAATTGAGGAAGAACATTTCTTCCGAAATCTAAAAGATAAATATAAAATAAATTACAATAGTGTCATTATGAGAGAATTTCTCTCTTATCTAAATTGGAGATTGTATCTTAATTGAGCCAAGTTAATGAAACTTAATGAGCCACAAGTCTCTTACAATTACTGGGGGTATGTTTATGTCTTAACAATTTCTTTTATTTTGAAAATTCTAAAATTAAACATTCATGGTTTATCCGGATATGTCTGATTGTCCTTAATAGTGAGTCGCCTTCATGGTTTGCCTAATGTTGATCAAATTTGGGGCAGACTTGAGCATCGTACTTGAATATCTTACAAAAAAATTCTTCTTGGGAGGAGTCTCACTCGAAATTCCATAATATGGAATCTTCTTTTTTTGTCGGTAGATTACAATATATTTTTTTATTGAAAATGAAATCTCATACATTTTCAAATGGACTCTGAAATCAAAGTATAATGGAAATAATATTCCTATATTGATTAGAATATTTCTAATCAAATGGTAGAACAAAATTGATGAAAAGGTCAAATTGACCAAAATAAAACAAAAAAATGAACAGAATAATAATCTGTTAGAATTCCAGCTTAATAAAAAGCTTAAGGAGAAAAATTCTGTTCAGAAGTTAAAAAATTGTTTAAGAAGAAAATATCCTCAAATGACTGAGGAGAAATTAAGAAAGATATACCTCCAATACGTGAAGGCTCAACTGCAGCAGACTTCTGACATGGACACAGCTTCAATAAGCTCCAAAAGCTCTAGTATATCAGCAACAATGAATGACTTGGAAGAAAACCAAGACCAGACTGAAAATAAACTCTCTGCACACGAAATGTACCTGCAAATCATGAAAGGACGCATATGAAAAATTATCCTAATCAATCATTCAATAATTCAACACATAATGACTAACAAGAGCAGGGCATTTTGGGCTCACAAAGGAATCCTTCCAGACGACTCAAGACGTCAGTAATGATAAATATTATCAATTATTGTCACCTTGCATAAGCAATAACGACTGCCACTCAATTTTGACCCTTGGTATAAGTAATGACGTTAGACAGCAGCGGCTGCCTCCATTATTGATATCTAACGAAAGCAATGACGTTAGTCGTGACGACACTTAGCAATAGTTAAGGTTGATGCCTCTCTATATACGTCAAGATCATGGCACATGTCCCACCGCGTCAGGAGTGTCCCAAGCAAACAACAAACTTGACATGCTAGCAGGCCCATTACGAGCCAAAGAAGAAAGCCTTGGGCCTTGCCCCGAGCCCGCACTCGACCCAAGTTACTTGCGCAGGTCCGCAACTATCAAGTTCCTCTCCCCGACCACATCTATCTAGATCATGCACCTAGATACTAAACTCGAGCGGAGCCATTCCGCTAGTCGGAGGCCCTGACCTTCGCAACGAAGGCCCTCCACGAAGACAACTGCCTCTACGCTGGTTACAACTTAGTGGCAGGATCTCCGCAATTCACGGGATCAGTTACGTTGCCAGATCATCCCCACGTTCTAAATGTTATTACGTCCCTACTTCAATATGGGTTGTTGTGGATAGTGGCGGATATCTTTACATGACAATCTCAACAATCAAGCAATATGATTTGGGTGGTTATGAGCAAATCATAACGTATAAAATCATGAAGTTATGGAGATCTGAAATATTCGCACCATCAATTACAACTCCACGGGGGATATATACACCTGGATCTCCATTGAGAGAGGGGATGGAACACTAGAAATTCTAATCGCAATACTATTCTATAGAATTCATTATTACTTTCTGATATTATAGTAAATTCTCTTTCTCTCCAGTCGTTTTTTCCTTTCAGGTTTTTCACGTAAAATTCTTGTTTGTTTGCGATTGTTTTCATTTGCCCATTCATTCGTGGTGTGGAGGAATTCTCTGAGAATTTTCTTCCATATTTTGGTGCTTTCATGAGAAAATCACAACATGCAAACCATGCAGTTATGAAGATTCAAAGTATTCGCACCATTATTATAACTCCACAGGTTATATATCACTTAGATATCTATCGAGAGAGGGGATAAAACCTTAGAAATTGTAATCACAATACTATTCTACATAATTTATTATAACCTTCTGATATTATAGTGAATTTTCTCCCTCTCCCGTGATTTTTCCCTTTCGGGTTTTTCACGTAAAATTCTTGTTTGTTTACGATTGTTTTCATTTGCCCATTCATTTACAATTCCGTGGTGTGAAAATTTTTTCCAAGAATTTTCCTTCATATTTTGGTGCTTTCATTGAGATATCTTGAATCTATACTCAAGATCTCTTCTCCCTTTCCCAAACTCTTCCTCAAAAAAGCCTCTCGAAATGAAAATGGCCCCAACAAGAAAGAATACCCCCAAGCCGCTACCACAGCCACCTCAAAGGCTAAGTCGACGGCTGCTGGGGGCGCAGGGCCTACTGATGGTCATCCTCCTCATCCCGACGTTCTTGTCGAAGATGTCGGAGAAGGTTAGTCTTCCCCGTGAAAAGTGCATTTTTATCATTACATTTACCATCACATTTTCATATTTATTCATATAATCATGCACAATTAACTAATATTTATTATTTATTGTGTGCAGGCCTTAAGAAATAAAAATAAAGGAATAAAGCCTCAAAAGAAGCCTAAAAGCCCATGTTTAAAGCCCAATGTAAAAGTTGCAATTAACAATTGTCAAAATTGCAATTACTAAGGGCAATAGTTGCAAATACAAAGAAAAGGGAAGGATAGACTTCTATTCAACCCTAAACACTTGCAGGATGAGGATAAAAGCCAAAGAAGAGAGTGCAAAGATAAGGAAATTCGTTTAAAAAGATATTGGGAGATTTGAGATCTAGGTAACTTGCTTCCCAAGTTATCTCGAAATCCCAAGATAAAAGCCAGGATGCAACTTCCAGAAGACAACGCCCAGATGGACGGACCAGGGGAAGCCACGCGCCAAAGCGCGTGGCCATCCGCCACTACCAGGCCGCGAAAACGCGGCCCAAGCCGCGTTTCCGCGGCAATCCAGTCTTAT
Source organism: Agave tequilana (assembly GCA_038442645.1). Lineage (NCBI taxonomy): Eukaryota > Viridiplantae > Streptophyta > Magnoliopsida > Asparagales > Asparagaceae > Agave > Agave tequilana. The sequence goes on from JAVJIF010013761.1 coordinate 47,710, forward strand.
CCGGGGACCAGTTTTCGTGGGAAAGTTGTGTTGGGACTCTACCTCCTTCTGCACCTATAAATACCCCTGCAGACGCAACAGAAAGGGCGTACAGAATTTAACAGAGAATCCAGTGCAAAGTTAGGGTTTCTTTTAGGCTAGGTTAGGTTTTTATTTTCGTTTTCTTTTGTAATTTTTGTAACGGAGAGTGGAGGAAGGTTTCATGGAGGAAGGAGTCCATGCTTGTACTGAGGTGACAGCGGTGTAAGCCTACTTTTCTTCCATTGTTAATGAAATCCACTCAAAGGTTTGTCTTTGTTATGTTTATTCTTGTTATTTGTGTTTTATTCTTGTTTTATTTTTCTATACGTGTGTTATTCTCTCTGATGTCTTGCAAACCGTGAGAACCGATCGCTTCGAGACTGCTTAGCCGAAGAAGAGCCCTTGATGGCCTATGGAGATGAACAAGCCGTCGCTTGCCAGTCTTTTCTTTTTGTAGTGTAGATCGCGAAGGTGGACGATCCTATACGCCATACTTGAACGCCTTCCAAAGCAAAGTAAGTCGTCGCAAAAGGATCAAAGGTAAGTAGGACTGAAGAGGTAGGTATGTATTTTATAGTCTTCTTCCTTTCTTTTATTTCTTTAGTATAGATCACCACATCTTCCACATCTTTCCAATTTCTTTTCCAACTCATTGTAAATACCATTGTAAATAATAAAAATAAATAAAAAAAAGAGATAACTTACTTAAACGCTTTCATCGCTAGTCCCTCCCTGAGGATCACGACCCGCATAGCCTTTGCTACCGCGGATAGTATTGAGCACCTTGCACATCTTGTTCTAAATCTAATATTCCATATTTTGTGTGCAGGAAAACTTCAATCAAAATTTTGGCGCCGTTGCTGGGGAGGGACGGTAAGTTTATCTCTAAAAAAATTATTAACTAATTCTTTTATTCTTTCTGTTTGCAGGTTTGGAGAACAGGAAACAGCAGAAGTGGACATATAGCAACTCTGTGCCTCTGCCCTCGAAGGCAGAGCATCAGAGCCTACTACAGTGCCGCGGATCCGCGGCAATAGCCGCGTTCCCGCGGCCTTAGTAGTTCATTACTGACAGATCTTTCTGCAGGTTGCTACAAATTGCAAGATTTGTTTTCTGCTCTGTTAAAATTTGTTCTGTGATAAACCTGTATACTGCTAATTAATCAACAGTAAAATATTTGTTGAAAAAGATAAAAAATTGATTAGACGCTTGCATCCTAGGCACGTGTCTTTTCAATTCCTTTATTTTACTGTTGAAGAGTGCTAGAGCAAGGTACGTTCGCATTTCATGTAGAATAGGACTCATCTCTTGGTTGATTTTCATGCTTTGAGTGAATCTTATTTACATATTTTGTACACTTGCACAAATTTATTCTAAGGGCATAACCCATTAACAAGATAAGGTGGGGATTTCATCACCCTTCCTTGGCCCAAAAATCAGATTCCAAGCGCTCACTAACCCAAGCCTAATTAAAATTAAGTAGACGTTGGCCCTAGGGACATCTCGGACTCAATTAGGAGATTATCCTAAGGGGGAACAGTGCTGGAAGTTGACTCCTGCCAAATCAGTGTCTAGGAAGTGGATTGAGGGCCGAAAGCCCGAAGATTGGTGGTTATTTAATTAAGGAACGTCTTTGACGGAAAACCTCCCACCAATCTTGCCCTAACCTGGCTGATTAACTTGTGGTCAAAGTCTGCACCCTACCTCCCGTGGACAGTCTAACCAGTTAGGAGTCGTCTAGGTCATAGGTCTACCCTAACTTAGGTTAGAATTTTTTCTATTTGTTTGTCTATTTGTTTGTTTTCTTTTTCTTTTGTTTGTTTGGTGTGATATGGCATATAATAATAAAATTTTCAATTTTAATCCATATTACACACCAACCTCTTTTTCGGATATTACCAACCCGGCATATCATAATTTTGATCAACCTAGTGTGCCGGAATGGTCTTATCCGAATAACTATAACCCATACCCCCCATCTTATGACCATAATTTCCATAATACTTTCAACTCTTCACAGAGTTCATGGGGTTTTGCTTCCCCCGAGTCTAATTTTCAACCAACTTGTCCTCCATATCCACCTTGTCCACAAGATTCCCAAGATTCATACTCAGATCCACCTATTCAGAATAGAAAACCATCTATCCGGGAAATGATGAGTATGCATGAGTCCAAGCAACAATTACCATCAATCTCAGACATGATGATGCGTGAGTCCACCGACTCACAACTTCATCACGATTACACTTCCTCTTTTCAAGTCCAATCACAAAATGATGCACCTATTGACTATGAAAAGATGCTTAAAGCCATGACTCAGGCTAGATTAGCTCGTGATCATGAATTAGATATGATGGTTCAATCTTTACGTTCTCACAGTTCGGCCAATTCTGATATCACTAATCATTCTGTTAGAGCCGACGAGTCACGTTGCTTTGGACAACAAGATTCTCTTTCAGTACCATCATTTGAACTTGCCGAAACTCCAATTTTTGATAGTTTGGCAAGTTTTTCCTTTCCTGAAATAGAACTTGAGCATGAATATGATCATGATCTTCCACTTGGTAATTCAATTCTAATTCCTGATTCAATAATGACTCCGGTGTCTTCACCTGATTTCACTTTTCCCGAGTCAACAGTGGATCCTGTGCCAATTCATCATGAAATTGAATCACCCATTTTTGATGATCATATTGAACTTGACCAATTTTACAATTTTGAAAGTCCCATGGATAAATTGGCAAGTTCTCACTTTTATGAAATTGAACCCAATGAGATATGTGACCTAGATTCTCAAATCTTTGATCAAGTTCAAATTCCCGAATCATTATTGACTCCTGTTTTGTTACCAGACTTAGGTAATCTTTTAGAGTCAGTTTTAATTCCCACACCTATCATTCCTGAACTTGAATCACCAATATTCAGTCACATTCCATTGTGGGAAGATGATTGTGGACTTAAGCTTCAACTTATTGATTTGGACCCACTTCCTGAACCTAGCCCGACTCCTGAACCCCTACTTGATTTAAGTTTCTTTCCTGAGTCGGTATTCGTTCCCGTACCTATGACGTCCAAGTCAATCATTCCATCTTTTCATACTCCATTTTGGGACAAGGAGGTTGGCACAATTGACTCTGAAATTCATTATGAAATTTGGACATTTGATGGGTGGAAATTTTAAAAAATAATTATACATACATTTTAGTGGGTTATGTAAGGGAAATTTCTGGTGGGTTCCACCAAATATTATATTATCTTGATTGGGTAACAACGCTTGGCCCAATTAGACCACCTCCGGAACCACCACCTTGAGGTAACTTCTGCCTTCCCTTCATCTTTTTCATGCATACATGCATACTTTCATACATTGAGGACAATGCATGAGATAAGTGTGGGGGTAGGCTTTACTAACATACTAACATAGTTAGAAACTAACCAAAATTTGCTAATAATAATAATGAAAAAAAAAATTAAAAAAATTATAAAAAGGACAATATTTTGACTTATCTTTTGAAAGAAATCTAAGTTAGTCTTAAGAATTAGGAAAATCATGATTAGGATTTCTAAAAACTTGGTCAAAATAAATAAATTGTTGAATTTTTAGGTATAGGAGGAGAAATTGAATAAGTAGTTAGTCTTAATTTTTACCTTAATGAAACGTGCATACCTAATGCATATCTAGGATTCTAAGACAAAGACCCTTATGCCTCATAATAAAAATAAAAATAAAAAATTCACCAATTAAGCTGGATACATGTGCCTCATGAAGCATAAGTATTCACGCCTAAAGGTGAGTTCTAAATAAAATAAAGTCCTTAGTATTGTGGCCTAGTTCACTCGAATTTGAGTCCGCGAGGTGTTTTCTCACCTGGTGCCCTAAAGCCTACCGGTTTGGGAGCCACCGACTTTAAGTTCGCTACATGGGTGGATTAGAAAGCCTAAGAAAACTGAGAAATATTATGTATGTATTAACACATCTAATAGTCAATTAGTTAGGTATGAGGGCCTCAAGAAGCCTTCATGCTTACACGAAAGAAAATTAGATGAGTTATACATATTAAAAAAATAATAATAATAATAATAAAGAGGCATGAGAGTTCAAGTTAAGGAATTCTTAGTAAAAATTCACAAGGATGCATATGACTTAGGGTAATGAAAAAAACTATACAAAAATTCAGTTTTGATCCTTACCTAAAAAGGAAAACAATTTACTATATAAAGACTAAGTTTAAGAATGAATAAAAATGAGGATCCTAAAAACTTATAGATTACTTAGTCTTTTCAAATGTATTTCAAATATTTTCCTTTTTATGGATTTTGTGGGTGTAATCCGCTGAAAACCCTCACGAGACAACACTCGTCCTTTAGGGTAACCTAGGGGTTTAACGGCTTGTTGCACATGCTAAGTGCAACCGTGATTCCTACGAAAGTGAGTTAGCTAGTTTAATTTTTCTTTTCTTTTTGATTTTTACTCGAGGACGAGCAAAAAGATAAGTGTGGGGGTGTGATTGGTAGTGAAAAGTGCATTTTTATCATTACATTTACCATCACATTTTCATATTTATTCATATAATTATGCACAATTAACTAATATTTTATTATTTATTGTGTGCAGGCCTTGAGAAATAAAAATAAAGGAATAAAGCCTCAAAAGAAGCCCAAAAGCCCATGTTTAAAGCCCAATGTAAAAGTTACAATTAACAATTGTCAAAATTGCAATTACTAAGGGCAATAGTTGCAAATACAAAGAAGAGGGAAGGATAGACTTCTATTCAATCCTAAACACTTGCAGGATGAGGATAAAAGCCAAAGAAGAGAGTGCAAAGATAAGGAAATTTGTTTAAAAAGATATTGGGAGATTTGAGATCTAGGTAACTTGCTTCCAAAGTTATCTCGAAATCCCAAGATAAAGAGCCAGGATGCAACTTCCAGAAGACAACGCCCAGATGGACGGACCAGGGGAAGCCACGCGCCAAAGCGCGTGGCCATCCGCCACTACCAGGCCGCGGAAACGCGGCCCAAGCCGCGTTTTCGCGGCAATCCAGTCTTATCCGGGGACCAGTTTTGTGGGAAAGTTGTGTTGGGACTCTACCTCCTTCTGCACCTATAAATACCCCTGCAGACGCAACAGAAAGGGCGTACAAAATTTAACAGAGAATCCAGTGCAAAGTTAGGGTTTCTTTTAGGCTAGGTTAGTTTTTATTTTCGTTTTCTTTTGTAATTTTTGTAACGGAGAGTGGAGGAAGGTTTCATGGAGGAAGGAGTCCATGCTTGTACTGAGGTGACAGCGGTGTAAGCCTACTTTTCTTCCATTGTTAATGAAATCCACTCAAAGGTTTGTCTTTGTTATGTTTATTCTTGTTATTTGTGTTTTATTCTTGTTTTATTTTTCTATACGTGTGTTATTCTATCTGATGTCTTGCAAACCGTGAGAACCGATCGCTTCGAGACTGCTTAGCCGAAGAAGAGCCCTTGATGGCCTATGGAGATGAACAAGCCGTCGCTTGCCAGTCTTTTCTTTTTGTAGTGTAGATCGCGAAGGTGGACGATCCTATATGCCATACTTGAATGCCTTCCAAAGCAAAGTAAGTCGTCGCAAAAGGATCAAAGGTAAGTAGGACTGAAGAGGTAGGTATGTATTTTATAGTCTTCTTCCTTTCTTTTATTTCTTTAGTATAGATCACCACATCTTCCACATCTTTCCAATTTCTTTTCCAACTCATTGTAAATACCATTGTAAATAATAAAAATAAATAAAAAAGAGATAACTTACTTAAACGCTTTCATCGCTAGTCCCTCCCTGAGGATCACGACCCGCATAGCCTTTGCTACCGCGGATAGTATTGAGCACCTTGCACAACTTGTTCTTAAATCTAAAATACTTTATTTTTGTGTGCAGGTAAAAACTCAATCAAAACAACAACCCTGAGAGCAGAGGCTAACGAGAATGAAACCCGACTCCCCGTAGAAAGTCAACTCATCCAGATGCTCTCCAATCTTCAGAAACAGTTGGACGAGCAATGAACGGAAGAGATTCGTGAACGCGAGAAGGCCGCTCTAGAAATTAACACGGCGACCCGTGTCCAAAGTTAGCTCATCACTCAAATCGAGATCCTTCAAGGTCACAGTCCACTAAAAATCAGGGGGCAGAAGGATCTCGGGCTCCCTCATTACCATCTCTTATAGCAGGAACCACTCACACCAAAAGCAATCAGATGCCCTCCAGATCTGACCTTCCTAGTGATGATAAGCACTCCGAGAATTCTGGCCCCCACAAGGATCCGAAAGGTCCCTCGCATCGAGAACATTGAGAAGATTGTTCGGAAGCGGATCAAGGAAGCAAGTCAACAACTCTGAAAGGAGGTGGAACCTTACGGCTTGAGAACCTCCGACTCACCACTCTCGGAGGAAATCACCTCTCACTGCTTCTCAAAGTTCATAATGTCGAACTTCGAGTTCTACTCCGGGGCCATCGACCCCATCTAGCACCTCCAGCAATACCAAGATAAGATGGTTCCACTCTCACAATAACCTCCTCTTGAGTACCATGATCCCATCTAGTCTCAAAGGTGTTGTCTACGACTGGTTCTACTCTCTCCCGAGCACTCACTCTAAAGTTTTGAAGATGTGAAACATGCCTTCTATCACCAGTACGCTTCCCAATAGGAGTTTAAGAAGAACAATAATCACCTCCTCAGATGAATCTCAGAGAGAGCCTCAAACATTACGTCAGTTATTTTCAAAGCCAAATGGCCTTGGTGTATAACCGCAATGACGACGTCGCTGCCGCTGTGGTAATCAGCGGGTTCAAAAGTCTCCCACTCCTTCTACAAACACTTAGTGAAGTATGTGTTGGCCCAAAGGCCTATCACTCTAGTTTTGATGATGATTAACTCATGTAGTTATATTTACTAATGATCTTGTGTTTAATTAGTGACAGATTCATTATCAAGATCTTAGTAGGTGCATAGCTCAACAAAGGATAAAAAGCCAAGATTGGAGCTAGCACGGTGTCAAGCTTGGACCAAGTCAAGAAGATGAGAAGACTTCAAGGGAAGACTTCAAGATCAAGACTTGTGTCTAGGTATAAGATTTTGTTTTTGTTTTAGTTAAAAATGTAAAGGATAGATAGTTGGTGGATTGCTCAAGTATACCATGCACACACACTCTTGATAGAATTGCTTTCATAAAAGATTTTTATGTTTAGAAAAGAATTTTTATTTAGTAAAAGATTTTCTTTGTGACAAAATATATATACCTTGGTTTTTGGTATTTCTATCATGTATATCTTTTCAACCATAACCAAGTTTAGAGCTTAATGTCAAAAACATAGATATTACATTATGATTGTGTAGTGGATCATATCCATACACACTATGCTTTAAAATGAAATCAAATATCTTGTTTTTATATTTTGTGAAGTTATGAAAACCAAGTTTGAAAAATACATGTTTTGATTTTTGGTAAAATTTGCAAGACGCTGAAATGATATGAATATGTTGATATATGTCTTGAAAATTTTATCACAAGTTTGTTTTTCAATATAGAATGTTAAAACAAGTTTATGGAATTTTTATAAGTGTTAAAAGATTTTAAAATAAATTTTTAAACCAGTTTTCCTGACCTGGAATTGGCTGACAGGCCAGTTCGGTCGACCGGGCGGTCGACCGAACCAAGGGCCGGTCGACCCACGGTCGACCGACGTGCACAGACTTGTGCATGTCTGGCAGCACAGTGGTCCGGTCGACCGGACGGTCGACCGCTGCAGAGAGTTCTGCTCTCTGGATTTCTGGGTCGACCGGGCGGTCGACCGGAGGCTCCAACGGTCGGATTTTTGACCGTTGGCGGTCGACCGGCGGTCGACCGGCAGCTCTGACAGACTCCAACGGCTAGTTTTCTGGCAGCCTATAAATTGGGGTTCTTGTCATTGTTTTGAGCCAAGATTTTAGAGACTTTTAGAGCCAGTTTTTCCCACTCTTTTCAGAAGTTTTTCTCCACAAAATAGAGAGCAAATATTTCCTATCTAAAGGAAAGTTTTATCAAGAGTGTAAAAGAGGATTTCTTGAGTTTTTCACCATAGTTCTTTCCTTGCTTTCTCACAATCACTTGAGCTATCCATTGCCTTATCTATCCATAGGATTGTGTTGTGAGAGTTTGTAATTGGTGATCAAAGTGTTATAGATCACCAAAGATTTCATCTTTGTACTTTGAGGAGACGGGCAAGTGTGCTCGTGGTGGTTTAGAGTTCGTGTGTGAACTCGGTTGATTGAGGTGCGGCCTCGGCGAGCCGGTGGGCTTGCGGTGTGTAAGGGACTAGAGAGTCTGAGGGCTTGTAGGTGTTGCGGCACCGAGGAGAGATCCATTGGGATCTTGCATAGTGGAAATCCTTCGTGTGTCGAAGGCGGGGATGTAGAGCAAGTGTGCTCGAACCTCGAAACATACCCTTGTGTTTGCGATTGCCATTCCTCTCTCTCTCTCTCTCTCTCTATCTCTCTTGTTATATCTTGCATGTTATTTATTGTGTTCATCTTTATATGCATGATATATTCCTTGTGCTCATATTGATATACTTGCGTGGGATTGTTGCTAACACTTGTATTCAACCAAGAGAGCCAACGCGGCACCTCAACCCATTCAAGGGAATCAAGAGGGGTTTAGTCCAGAGCCTTGCAAAGGGAATTCGGCTACACTCTTGTGTTATACATAGTGTTTAGTGTAATAAGTTTTAATTGGTCATATTTGTTATAGCTTCCGCATCATTAGGCATTAAGTGACCATTAGATTAGCCATCACCTATTCACCCCCCCTCTAGGTGAACTTACAATTGGTATCAGAGCCAAGTGCTCTTGATATTGGGTCTAACAACCTAGAGTTAAAGATCCTCATTTTTAGGCTAATCACAATATTTTGTACACACACCATGGACTTCATGTCACCACCCACCTTTGACATTCTTAACATCCTAATTTGGAAGGTTAAGATGTCTTTGTACCTCAAAGCCCTAGGCATTCATGTTTATCTTGCCACTACTAATAATGCATATTGTTTAGATGGTAAGAATTTTGAGGCTAACTCAAAAGCCCTTAATGCTTTAAAGTCTACCCTAGATGATGTTTATTTATCTAGAGTTTCTAACTTTGATTCGGCTTTTGTAGTATGGAATACCCTCATCTCCCTTGGCGAAAAAGATCAATACTATGCGGGGAGCGATTCGGACGTTGGAAGCAACACCTCCAACGCGTGCTATATGGTCCAAGGGATAACCCCCTTGAGGTAACTACCGAATCCGAGGTAGAAGATGATAATATGTCATATGATGAGCTTAGCACTTTTTATCAACTATTGCTTGAGAAATATGACATGATTAAGAAAGAAATAAAAATTTGAAAAAGAATATTGATTGCATGCATAAAGAACATGATTCATTTAGAAATAATATTGCATGTTTAGAAAAAGAAAATGAAGATTTGAAAAATGAGAATGTTTCCCTTATGTCTAAATTAAGTGATCTTTGTGAAGGAAACACTAGTTTGAAAAATAAAATTGCTTTGGTGGAAAAACAAAAGGAAATTGTTTTTCAAGAAAACTCTAGTTTAAAAAGAAAAATTGTTGAAAAAGAAAAAGATTTTGTTTCTCAAAAGAAAAAGAAAAATGATTCTTTATCTCATCATGCTTTACATGCCACCACTAATGAGATTAAAGATTTGAAAAATAAGATGAATAATTTGAGTTCAACCTTGAACTCTTGTGCATTCAATCATTCTAAGTTGGAGTCTATGTTTTCAAAGAAACAAGCTCCGCATGTTCATGCACATCATAATCATGCATTTGCTTATGTTGCACATCACAATCATACACATTCACATAAGCATAATAAGGTGTACGTTTGTACACATTATGGCCGCAAAGGCCATTTAGCAAAATTTTGTTATGACAAGTTGTATCATTTTAATTTTGCTAATAAAATTTTTGGGTTCCTTACAAGACTAACCCCAAAGGACCCAAGAAAATATGGGTACCAAAACCCCCACCCCATGTTTTTGATGTAGGTGAGGGATCTCTCAAGACGTGAGAGATTTGGTGCCTTGATAGTGGATGCAAATGGACTTGATGGACACACATTTGGAGCACCGCTATCAAGGAGGTTTTGGTGGGACAACCACCATGGTTGGAGCTTTGGAGTTGGTAACAATCTCTAAACTCCTACTTTTTATGTACATGCCTTTTACATATATCATATTCATAGCATGTTCATGTTTTGTGTTTTTATGTGCTTCATGAGGTAATAACATGCTTAGATGTAGTTTTTATCAAAACTTGTATTATACATGTACAAATAGTGAGCTACATTTATTTTATATATATTTGCACTTCATGCTCATTTGTACCCACTATATGCACATGTATAGACTAGTTTTGATGATTCTCTTTTATACATGTTTTGCCAATTTTTTTTTGATTGTACTTCATGTATATGCATTTTTATTCAAATCTAATAAATATACATGTATACCCGTGAGTCTCTTTCCTTCATGCAAATTATTTAATAGACTCTTTTATGTTTGGGATATGTATGTGTATTGTTAGTTTTGGATAAATCATACATATACCATGAAGATTAGTGTTTTTATGAAAAATATTTTTTCATGATTTGTTTGATAAAATAGGATTCTTGATCATTTTGAGCCTCAATGTCTATTTTCATGAAAATGCTATTTACATGACTTTTGATCACTCACACTTTATTTATTTTGTCATGACTTAGTTTCATGGACATATTTTTGTGCTTTATAGATTATGAGTGTAAATTGTGTGTATTTAGTTTTGTTTCATGAAAAACATATGATTTATTGTATTTTGAAGGATTTTTAACTAGTTTTTCAAAAATTATCTTTAACTAGTTAATTATTCTTCTGGTAGTGATTTTCAATGCTAAAATATTTTCAAACCTATTTTGAAAACCCCTACCTTCTATGGGCGGATGGATGGGCGTGTATGCCTTGTAAGCTTAATTGACAAATCCTTTACCTTGTGCATATCAAGGGATGGTAGGTTTTGAGTTATATACATGATTTACATTGTTATTTTCAATTGGTATCATTGGATCTTTTCAATTGGTATCTAAATTGAAATTTTTGTATATACTCATATTTTGTTTATATATATGTATGCCTTCAATGACAATCTCTATTATCATACATATATATGATATTTTAGTGCTTACTTTACAATTGGTATTCATATTTAAAAGCACAATGTTTATGAAAAATAAAAAATTGATCATTATTTTAAATTGGTATCAATATGCTTCAATTTCAAAAACGATATAAATTTCAATTGGTATCAACATGTTTTTACAATAATGATTATTTACATTTGGTATCTTAAAAAATTGATTGTTTTACAAGAGCTCTGATACCTTTAAAATTTTGTTATATAATATCTTAAATTTGGTTTACTAAGATATCTCAAAATTTGTTTTATTAAGAAAATTTCGAAAGTTTGAAAGTTCAAAATTTTTGATTTGTATTGCCTATATGCAAGGAGAGCTTAACATCTCTTCTACATATAGATTCATGTTGAGTGTATTGTATATTGAGGAGCTTGACAACTCTTCTTTATGTGATACACGTGTGTAGGGGGAGCTTCACATCTCCTCTTATGCATTACATAATATGTGTTATGTGAGTTAGGGTTTGTCATCCCTTCTTCATGTAATGCATATGTGTAGGGAAGCTAACTTAGCGTCTTCCTCTTCATGGATGTATATCGCATATAAATCTTTATTGATTGATTTGTATTACCCCTTCTTGATCTCTTTGTTTTTGACAAAAAGGGGGAGAGAAAAAATTTTTTTTTTTGAATTGATTTTACTTTGAACCCTTTGTTGATGAGTGACAAAAAGGGGAGAAGTATTTGAGTATATATGCATGTTTTCATTGCTTAAGGGGGAGAAGTATTTATCTTCCTTGTTAGTTATGCATATATTTTTGTATTGCAAATAGGAGAAAAAGATTTTGATTTATGCTTGTTGCATGTTTTATCTCCATACTTGCATACATATTCATGTGCCTTATTGCCATATCTATTTATTTCTTGTGATGCATGAGTTAAGGGGGAGCTTCTTGAAGCTTTACTTTAATCCATGCATATATAACTCCATGAGTTTTGTCATCATCAAAAAGGGGGAGATTGTTGGCCCAAGGCCTATCACTCTAGTTTTGATGATGATTAACTCATGTAGTTATATTTACTAATGATCTTGTGTTTAATTAGTGACAGATTCATTATCAAGATCTTAGTAGGTGCATAGCTCAACAAAGGATAAAAAGCCAAGATTGGAGCTAGCACGGTGTCAAGCTTGGACCAAGTCAAGAAGATGAGAAGACTTCAAGGGAAGACTTCAAGATCAAGACTTGTGTCTAGGTATAAGATTTTGTTTTTGTTTTAGTTAAAAATTTAAAGGATAGATAGTTGGTGGATTGCTCAAGTATACCATGCACACACACTCTTGATAGAATTGCTTTCATAAAAGATTTTTATGTTTAGAAAAGAATTTTTATTTAGTAAAAGATTTTCTTTGTGACAAAATATATATACCTTGGTTTTTGTATTTCTATCATGTATATCTTTTCAACCATAACCAAGTTTAGAGCTTAATGTCAAAAACATAGATATTACATTATGATTGTGTAGTGGATCATATCCATACACACTATGCTTTAAAATGAAATCAAATATCTTGTTTTTATATTTTTGTGAAGTTATGAAAACCAAGTTTGAAAAATACATGTTTTGATTTTTGGTAAAATTTGCAAGACGCTGAAATGATATGAATATGTTGATATATGTCTTGAAAATTTTTATCACAAGTTTGTTTTTCAATATAGAATGTTAAACAAGTTTATGGAATTTTTATAAGTGTTAAAAGATTTTAAAATAAATTTTTAAACCAGTTTTCCTGACCTGGAATTGGCTGACAGGCCAGTTCGGTCGACCGGGCGGTCGACCGAACCAAGGGCCGGTCGACCCACGGTCGACCGACGTGCACAGACTTGTGCATGTCTGGCAGCACAGTGGTCCGGTCGACCGGACGGTCGACCGCTGCAGAGAGTTCTGCTCTCTGGATTTCTGGGTCGACCGGGCGGTCGACCGGAGGCTCCAACGGTCGGATTTTTGACCGTTGGCGGTCGACCGGCCGGTCGACCGGCAGCTCTGACAGACTCCAACGGCTAGTTTTCTGGCAGCCTATAAATTGGGGTTCTTGTCATTGTTTTGAGCCAAGATTTTAGAGACTTTTAGAGCCAGTTTTTCCCACTCTTTTCAGAAGTTTTTCTCCACAAAATAGAGAGCAAATATTTCCTATCTAAAGGAAAGTTTTATCAAGAGTGTAAAAGAGGATTTCTTGAGTTTTTCACCATAGTTCTTTCCTTGCTTTCTCACAATCACTTGAGCTATCCATTGCCTTATCTATCCATAGGATTGTGTTGTGAGAGTTTGTAATTGGTGATCAAAGTGTTGTAGATCACCAAAGATTTCATCTTTGTACTTTGAGGAGACAGGCAAGTATGCTCGTGGTGGTTTAGAGTTCGTGTGTGAACTCGGTTGATTGAGGTGCGGCCTCGGCGAGCCGGTGGGCTTGCGGTGTGTAAGGGACTAGAGAGTCCGAGGGCTTGTAGGTGTTGCGGCACCGAGGAGAGATCCATTGGGATCTTGCATAGTGGAAATCCTTCGTGTGTCGAAGGCGGGGATGTAGAGCAAGTGTGCTCGAACCTCGAAACATACCCTTGTGTTTGCGATTGCCATTCCTCTCTCTCTCTCTATCTCTCTTGTTATATCTTGCATGTTATTTATTGTGTTCATCTTTATATGCATGATATATTCCTTGTGCTCATATCGATATACTTGCGTGGGATTGTTGCTAACACTTGTATTCAACCAAGAGAGCCAACGCGACACCTCAACCCATTCTAGGGGAATCTAGAGGGGTTTAGTCCAGAGCCTTGCAAAGGGAATTCGGCTACACTCTTGTGTTATATATAGTGTTTAGTGTAATAAGTTTTAATTGGTCATATTTGTTATAGCTTCCGCATCATTAGGCATTAAGTGACCATTAGATTAGCCATCACCTATTCACCCCCCCTCTAGGTGAACTTACAGTATGAAGTCACCAAGATGAGGGGCATCCTCTCTCAGGCTCAGAAGTACATATAGATCGAGGATGCTACCCGGAACATAGCCAGCCGCTTCCATAAACAAAGGAATGAAAGGGAGAAACAGAAACCACAGTTTGTTCCCCCAAAAAAGAATCAAATTGGGGCATCGGATTGGGTGGGCCTCTTCCTCAAGTGCTACCGCAGTTCAGATTTCTACTGGTAACCTGTAGCACCCCGTTCCCAGGATACGTACCCAGATGCGTGTCCCAAATTTTTTTTGACCATACTCTTCAACTTTCTTCCAGTATTTGTTTTCGGGTTGTGATTGTTCATGTCATGTGGTATCCGATCTGGATTCTCAGATCTAGAGTCAGCCCTGACCTGGACCAGGAACCCGATACCAGCATACTGCCTGATTTGATCTTTCTGTTAGTCCGATTTGATCGATTCAGTTTCAAACATTGTTTTCTAATATTTTAGGATTTTCATGATTTTTTGAAAATTTTCAGAATTATTCTGCAAAATCTTCAAAACCGGTGTCGATCGGCATCGCTGACCGATTCCCAAATTTTTTGTTTTCAAATAGAATTGAATTTTTAGAAATGGTTTTCACTTTACTTCTTAGAATTTTATTTTCTATCTAGATATATTTTTTGGGATGTTTCTAAATTTATCAAAATTTGACCTATTCTGATGTTGACCGTATCGCTGGGAGATTCTAAAATTTTTAATTGAAAACTAGATTGAATTTCTCGAATCTGATTTCACCAAGCATCTTAAAATAATATTTTTTATTTTTGAGAATTTTTTGGAGCATTTCTGAAACAGTCAAAATTTACCCTATTAAAATAATAATATTATTTATCGCTCTTTTCTTTTCTTGCTTTTTCCATCTCCACTCCTCTACTTTATACTCCCAAGATATTCTATTAAATTAATTATTTAATAATATATTTATTTATTATTTTCTTATTTCTTTCTTTTTCTTTATTTTTTCCTTTTCCTTATTTTTTTTTTTTCTTTTCTTCTTTTCTTTTCGTCTCCCTTACTTCCCCCATACCCTGCACCACACCCATCCCCTGCAACGGACAGCAACAACAAGAGCAAGAGGAGGCACCCCCATCTCTCCCCCCCACTCCTCCACCCATTCTCTCCCTCTCCTTCTTCTTCTTTTAATTTCCTTCCCTTTTTCCTTTCTCTTTCCCTATCTTCTCCATTTCATTTCTCCAAACCAACACCCTCTCTCTTTCCACCCTCAACCGACGCCTCCACCATCACCACCGTCGTACCACCGCCGCCCCTAGCCGCTGACCACCTCCCCCAACCCCCCTCTCCTCTCCTCCACCTCCCTTACCTTCAACCACCAGCCCATCTTCTCCAATTTCTCCATAAACCGATCACTTTTCCTCCTCTTCTTCTTCAAAATTTACCACCAACTCCACCAATTCCTCCACTCCAACCACCCCACCACCATCTCCTCCTCCTCCCCAACTTCTCACACACCACCAATCACCACCAACCACCACCATCAACCACCACCAACACCACCTCCTTCACAACAAACAACAACATGCAAACTTCACCCCACCTTTCTCCCTCCCCGGGCTAGGCGCGCCGCCCCCCACCTCCGGCGGCGCCGCCGCCGCCCCAGGGCCGCCGGGCACCACCCCTTCCCTATCCCTCCTTCTTTCTTTTCTTCTTTTTTTTCTTTCTTTCTTTCTTTTATTCCTTTCCTTTTTCTCCCTTTCCACTTCTAACCCCTCTTTAAATCCCCTAATTACTTATCCATATTTTCCAACATACCCCTCTCCTTTATTTTCTTCTTTTCCCTCTTTTAAACATTTCCTACACACACACTCTCTCTCTTTCCTACAACTCTCTCCCTCTCTCTCTTCTCATACAACTCTCTCTGTCTCTCTTCTCTCTCTCCCTCTCTCATTCTCTCTCAAATATTTATATAT